>CAMOHE010008360.1:3489-23878 GCA_946598075.1 Artocarpus hirsutus
GGATTGACGTTGTTACTTACTGATGAAAAGCATATGCATTCTTGTAAACTGACCCCCTTGGGACAAAACTCTCCTTCTTCGACTTGAAACTCTTTGAAACAATCGCTTTGTGAATCGCCGCTCTAGCCTCGGCCAAATCTTGCTCGATCCGATCGGAGCTCCTCTTCGTCTGCTCAACAAGTTCACAAGATTTTGTATTAGCCAAAACTTTGACCAAAAACCAATAAAAAGCCTTTGAAACGACGATGACAACAACAACAGCAACAACCGCCCTCCGACGCTGCTCACCTTTTTAACAACTGCTCTGAGACTGGTGGTTGAATTCGCCGAAGTTGAAAGAAAAGAATCCAAAGGAATTTGTGGAACTTGTGGGGTTGTGTTGTTGGTAATAATTGAAACATTATTGCTTAGAGAAGTATAAGGACTAATATTAGTGCTACTATTATTAGTATCACTAATATTTGTACTAGTATTTGTGCTACTAAAAGAAGACCAAGAGGGGATTATTAGCTGGTTTTGGTTCAAGGGTGTGTAATGAAAAAGAAAGAGAAGAAGGAGAATTAAAGTTGTGGGTGTTAGCAAAGTTGTGCAGCAGCTCAAGGCTGAAACCATGGTTTGGGAATCAGTTATTTCTCCTCTCCTTACTCTTTCTTCAGGATTGTATATATAGAAAATAAAAGCAAGAAGATCATCACATGTGGAGATATATATATATATACACACACACTAGAAGTAGGAAAATTCACTACGTTTTGCCCATTTTGGTGCATAATATAATATAGTAAAGTTTGACTATATAACAAAAGAGTTGTACTACTTTTACAGCTTAGATCTTAAAGGTAGCTGTTTAGTTCTTTGAAGTAATCTAGAATACAAATAAATTATTTTTGTTGGATATATCAAAAGATACAAGTGCATAAGTAAGTTTTAGCCATGGATTTATAAAGTACAATACTAAAATTGAGTAGAACATTTAACTTGGATTTTGGAAACTTGTCTCATTTTTATGCTTCATCTTTTAAATGGATTTTACTAAATTTTTTTTTCTAACTTGAAATGGAACTTTTTAGTTTTTAATCTGTTTTCTAGGTGTTTCAGGATAAAGATTACGTGCCCATTTAAGATTATAATACACAAAGTTGGAGGGATTACTTGGATCACAAACTTCTTGATTGTGCTGCTTTTTTTATTGAACTGCAAGCAATATGACGCTAGAAGTCCGAGCAAAATTGAAGAAATCACATGGTCTTTGAAATAAACGAACTGTCATGGATGCATTGGAGAGTGTTGGAGTTGGATTTTTACGTTTCAGCTGCTTAATTGGCTATAAAGTAAGGAGGAAATTAAAATAAACAAATTGATTAGTAGACTTGTAGTCATACTTGAAATTTGATTCAGATTTTTGAGAATGGATGTAATCTTTAACCTTTGATAAAACATAGTCTGTCACTACTAGTATATACTCAAAATTGCAACTATTTTTTTATCTTTTTCAAGTGGTAAACCATTTTTGCATTTTCTAAACTTAGTGAAAAATTCAATTGGAATTACGTTATGGTCAGCCTTTTTTCTGGTCGTACTGTGCAAACAAATTTTCAGGCATTTGATGATGGTAAATCAATTTTAACTAATAAAATTTAAGTTGTTTACGTTAAATGTGACCCAACAACAAAAGAATGTAATGGCCCGCGTCTTTTTTGGAATTCTAGAATTAGACTTTTCAACAAGAATTCACCTTCAGTATCTAATAGCTGAATAAGGGTTGTTTTCTCAAAAGCTATCTTACTCTACATCTCTCTCTCCTAGTTCTACTGGAGCCCCTGCATCTTTCAATAGCTGAATAAGGCTCTCAAACCATACGTGAGATGTTGTACCACTTTTTCTAAGAACTCAAAGTCATTTTTACTATGACTTAACAGTCTGAAAATGCGTTGCACGATGCGATTAAAATTGACTTAGTCATACAATAATTGGGTTGGGAAGATTCATTATGAAAGATTCCATAGTGACATGAGATAAACCTTGCAGACTTTGACAATGATCAGTAAAAACCGTGCCCTGCCCTCGCCCAAGAGATCCAATGTCCACATTAATGGGATCTGGGCAAGTTTAGTAAACAAATTCATATCGAGATATTCCCAACTTCCAACTAATTTTTACCTTTTTCGATCTTTTGGTACTCTAAAATATTTGCTTGGGAATTCAACAACCTGCTTTTGAAGCTGCCAAGCTTTTATTCTACCTAGCCCAAAACGCACGAGCTTGGGCCAGGCCTGTGATTTGAATTTGGGAAGCATTTTCCCCTCTTTGCCCTCTATGAGGGAAGCATACCCTTTTATTAGTGCAAAACTTTCAAGCATCAAGAGGTGTTTTAGGAGAACGGTTGAAATTAAAAATATTAGTTTGAAAACCGTAACATATGAGAATTTTACATTATAATAACTTTTTGTTTTGTTACTATAACTGCTAAGAGTTTTACACTGTTTATTGGTTGGAACTAACAGTTTCAACTAAAATACCAAGAAGAGGCTGAATTTTGAGAGCTAACTAGTAATTATAATTTATGAAGAAGGTCAAATCATATTCAAATAGAATCAAAAGTAGTTGCATGGGGCTATTCAAGCACTTTGACTATCATTGCCCAAGTTCTAAGAAGGAAAAATAAATGAAAATAGTCATTACTTCAATATTTTTGAAAGAATTAAAACAAATGCAGCAATTTTTAATTGAAAAATAAATTAAAAGCAATCATTTTGAGCTTTATGAATTCTATATTTACCCCATATGATTAAATTTGATAAATCTGATGTCCACCGTGTAAATTACGGATTTATCCTATAAATAAATTTGGTAAATTTAAAATTCAATCCATGACCAACTTTGACAAATCCAAGAGAATATATCATACTAACCTCATAATCAAATTTGTTAAGAATGAGATTTACCAAATTTACTCTGAAAAGCTGTGAATTTTATAAATTTTTTATCAATATTTACGAATTTTTAGTTAATAAGCAAAAAGTGCTCAGGCACGACAAACATAAAATTTTAGGAGTAGGATCACTGCCTACTAGTTGTAGACCATTTATAAAGGAGCCCCCACATCTGCCACTTGAAAAAATTAATAAGAGCAAACAAATAAATAACCATAATAAGCAAAAGAATAACAAGTTTGGATTTCAAATTTTCAATACTTCCTACCTAAAACACAGGGCAAAACAACGAGATGCAGCCTTAGGCTACTTTTAAGATGAAACAAAGTTTAACACTACCTTAATATATGTATTAAGGCAATGAATAATTCTAGCCCTTGTCTATAAAATATGAACCAAACACAAAAGCCAAATTACATAATGGTAACATAAACTACATGTTTCTCATACACCCAAATTTGTTGCGCCAATCTAGAATTACAATTGCAGCACCATAATGTGCCAAAGCCCCTAAAACCACAAAGACATGGAAGATCTGATGGCTATGCCCTGCCAAGTCAAACCAACCCGGCTTAAATCTCTCCGGAACCCTACTAACATAAAAGGCGGTCCCGGTCAAGTAGAAAAAGGCCATGGCCAACTCATAAGAGAGGATTAGATTTCTCCTTGGATTGTCCCAATTAACAATAAGGGCATGAATTGTAGGAACAACGCCGAACAACCCCATGGACAAGAAGAGTAGGGCTCGTAAACCCCGGTACTTGCCCTCCGAGAGCTTTGGGGAGAGCAGCGCGAGGATGGTGAAAGTTCCCATGAGTGTGATCCCGCCAAGGTAACCATAGTGCCAATTTGAGTCACATTGGAAGATGTAGTATATCGGAGGGAAAAATGAGGTGATGATCATTGTGGTGATCCCAACATAGTCTATTCTAAGCAAGAGAATGTTTAGTGAGTGGGAGTGGCATGAAAATAGGTGACAAATACTGCTTGAGAGGAGGCAGAACATGGATCCTCCCAAGAAGACAAAGAATGGCCATTGTTCTATAGGGTCTTGATTGCTAAATATTGAAGTGTTATTCATTCCTGGAGATGTTATTTGCTTCAAATCTACCAGTTTTGTTGTCCCCTGCAAATGTACACATAGTTGTAAGTTTCTTTTCTTAAATCAACCAAAATGAAAATTACAATAGCATATTTAAATTCTTTTTAGTATACCACAAATCTCATAAACCCGCGTACTAAGCACAAGTTCGAAATTAGAGATTAGAAAACATCGTTGAGACACTTGAGAGCAACCCCAATGCAATCCAAATTTTAATATTTCAGTAAAAAAATCACTCTACAATGCAATGCTATTATTGGTACTAAATTTGGTAAATACTCGAAAAATTTGACACTAAATATAACATATGCTAAACTTTGGCATTTGATTGTTATTGAATAATGTTTTTCTTTTTCAAATTTAATCATTGCAACATTAGCATTTCAAATTATTTTACTATTAAAAGCTTATTTTTGCAACTTCCAAAGTTAATGATTATGACAAAAAGTAAAAATAAGATTTGAAATAGTATTATGCATTGAAGTACAAATAAAAATAAAAATAGAATATAAAATATGTCAATTTTATATTTTTTAATGTCAAATATGGCATGTGTATAGAGACGGTCTGAGAAATATAAAACTTGGAAGTCACAACAGTCTACTAGGAAGTAATCATAAAGATATAAACTCGAGACCTTTCAAGAAGGTTAAGATGAGAGCAGAGTAATAGTAGAGTAGAAATTTTGACAATGAGAAAGTGAACTTACAACTGAGAAATCTTTTAAATTGTTGGAAACATTTGCATCTGCACTAATAGGTAGAGACCTGCAACAAGAATGTAATGCATTTGAATACGCGAATATAAAGTACTAAAGTATTATTAAAGGATCAAGTTCCTGCTTTTTAATGGAATAAAATGTGTAGAATGAAAACAGAATTCATGCTTATAATTAATGATGAAATGCAAAATTGTATCAAGTTCCAGCTAGTCAAATAAGATGTCAATTTAATTATATCACCATTTGGCTATTTGCCTTAAAAAGTATTAGAAGATACTAGAATGTCAATCTTGAAAACTACTGTATGGAGTTTTAGAGTCTGTTTGGCTCATTGGTTCATGTGGTTTGAACCGATGAGTTGGTTCACACCAGTGTTTGACAAATCCTTTTGAAGTTTTATTTAAACCATTAATTTGATGTTTTGGTTAAAAAAAAAAAAAAGAAAGAAACCCTCTAAATTCTGTGTTTACATCCCATTCTTTTCAAATGGTTTGAACAACTACGTTTTGAACCAACGAGCCAAAGTAACCTTATTACCATTTTGTCTAGATGAACAAAACAAAAGCAGATGAAGCAAGATGGAGTTTTGTCTCAAATTCTTTCCACACTTAATTGAGCTACAAAAGTCACGCAATTTGGTTCCTTTCCTTGAGAAAATTAAGGTTAGTGGTTGAAGGTTAGTTATCTAGGAAAGTGGGAAAAAAAAAAAAAAAAAAAAAGCGTTTTAGCCCTCAAAAGAGGGAAGTCCCTAAAAGCCAATGCAATCCACAAGGTTGTGCTCAATCTTACCATTTTCTTTACGTGGTTGCTGTGATGGAGGTAGAAAAAAATTTGAATGCTAACAAGATAGTATAACTCTGAATTTTATATTTTCTCCTACTCTAATTCTTTTACTTATTTCTTTGAAAAAGGAAATAAATGAGGAAAATTAAGAAATATTCTAATTTTCCCAAACAAAGAAAAAAAGGAACTTCTCAAAACAACCTGGCAAAAAGACCAAGGAGATCCGTTACAAAAGGCACTTCCAAAAAATTCGCTATTGTCAATCCCAGAAACAGAAGGAAGCCAATCAAATGCCTGAAAAAAAAAAAACAAAAAAACAAAACAAAACAAAAACAAAATAAACAAAATAAAAAAAAGAAAAAAAACCCAAAAAAACTTCGAATCATATTTCCCAAATCAGCTGAAACAAACCCAAAAATAAAATAACCCCATTAATTAAAAAAAAAAAAAAAACTACTCTCACTTCATCAAACAAATGTGAACCAATAGTCACAAGACAGAGAAAAAATTATACTATAAAACTAACAAAGACAAATGTAAATATTTCTTACGCACGTCCAAACATTGAGAGTTTCATTATGCCAACGCAAAACGCTAAGGAAGGCATCTTTGAGAGGCCAATTAGCTCTGTAATAATTCAATATGAACTCATTGTCCTTCATGTACTCCGGCAACTCCCGAAACGACACCAAAACGTACCGTTTGGGCTTCTTTATGCTCCGAGAATCATTCTTTATCTCCTTCTTTGTGTTGAAAGAAATTAGGAAGGAAGATTTTTGGTGGGTTTGATCCATTTCTTTGATTCCTTTTCTCTTACAGGCTGTTGTTCCTCCACAGAAACTCATCGTAGAAGAAGAAGAAGAAGGTGCTGATGCGACGTTGTTTTAAAGGACTGGTTAATGTTGTATGGACCTGGAAATATCGTTGAGATGAGCATATGCTATTTAGTGCAGATTGGATACAGCACAACTGCACCAACCGTGACATTTAAAGACAAATGATGGGGAGTTTGGCCAATATTTAAATGCATGCAATAAAGAAATAAAAAAATTAAAAAAACTATTTATTTATATAATTTGGAATATCTGACCAGAACTTTTTCATGATTAATGATAAGTTATTATCTTAACTTATTAATAATTTTGACAAATTGCCACGAATTTAATAAATAAGTCGTTTAGAAAATGAGTTACGAATGAGAGTATTATTAAACACTGAAGATGAATATGGGAGAAAATATTACTTAAATAACGGTTAAAACCAATGATTAAAGTTTTAATCGAAACTGTCAAACAGCTTATAAATATTATAAAATACCCTTAAATCAATGATAATCGATTATTAAAATTTAGTCAAAAACGCTCCCGTACACATTCCGTGAGCTTATTTGAAAGAAGAAACTCATTTTGGGTGATATTGACGGCGTCATGTTACATGCATGGGAGCCTAAATTGACATCATTCATCAATTTTAGGACATAAAATAATATTTTATTAAATTTAAGCATAGTTATCACAATCAGAAGTTTAAAGGGCAACTTAGCTAATTGAGCTCCTGTTTAGGAAAAAAAAGCTGAAATTTCTTTTTATTTATGATTATTCTCTTCTTCTTTTTTTGTTTTTTTTTTTTTTTGGCTGGGTTTTTAATTAATATATCAATCATTGTCTTTGGCTTGTCAATATGAAAAGTTTTAAGGAGATTAATATTTTGTGGTATTGAGTATGGATACCCATTTGGGTTGAGCTCCCTACCAAATACTGATCAACTAAAAAGTGGAAAAATTATTGAAACCCACACATTTGGAATTTAATTCTTTTTGGTCTATATTTTCAACGTTTCTACGTTACCACTTGGGTCTTGCGTGGGGTTTCATTTTGTGTACAGGTCAGAGTCTCATTACACCAGAAATTTATTACCATATTACAAAGGATCCGGTGAAAAAAGGGCCAAATGGCCTTTTTTTGGCCACATTTTTAAATGCATAAAGTTTTTAAAGAAAGCAATCTTATTTGTCCCATACAACTACAGCCTTACCTTTTTATACGAGATGAGTTCTATCTAGGGCCCACCTGGATTTTATAAGTAGGGCTTATTTTTTGTGAGAAGATGGAGTTATAACTTCATTGGATTATATAACATTTTTCTTTCAAAAAAAAAAAAAAGGGCCATACTTTTTAAAAATTAGAGAAATGATTTTTTTTTCAACAATACATCATTAATAAACACCAACATATTACTGATGTACATTGTTGATTAACAATAATACGAATCACTCATAAATTATAGTTTATCACTAGTAAATTGGCTTTACATTAATTTACTAATGATTTATCATCAAAAAATTGACAAATTATTAAGTAAATAAATCATCAAGTTAATCAATGATAAACTATAATTCAATACATCATTAGCGTACTCTAGTGTATCATTGATATATAAAAAGAATCATTTTCTTCACTTTCAAAAACTTTAGTTGTTTATTAAAAAAAAGCTTAAAAAGGGGGACATTTACCACTATATTCAAAAAAAAAAAAAAACAGAGAGATTATTAACCATGCTGCTCATGGCAACTTTTTTTTTTTATTGTTTCATCAAAAAATTACATGTTATGCCATACTCTTAAAAGCTGTATTTATTTATGCCACACTTAAAAAAGTTTATGCTACATTACCATTCATATTATATGTTAAGTTATGCCATAAATAAACATATGTGGTATTTAAAAAATAAATCTTAAAATATAACATTTATGAAAATTATCCATTAATAGTAAGTGTGTGATTAACCAAATTCATATGATAATTATAAAAGAATATGATCATTGCCAACAATGATGAATGGTTAATACTATTATAAGTTGTTATTTGTGTATCTAAATTTTACCTACCACGTAAAATGTACAACCTAAAAAAATCCCAAATTAAATCCCTGACACAATAAACAAGTAGCATTTTATAAGAATGTCTCTGGCACAATAAATAAATCTAAATTACCAATTACAAATAACGGGAAAAAAAATACCAATCATCTATTTTCATACATTTTTTTTTTTTAGGGGAGAAAATATTGAGTACTCTCAACAGGCAGGCAAAGCAGTAACAACGCATTTATATCTCAGCAATAACGAGTCCTGCATTATCATTATTGGAAAAGGACTAGTACCTGCTTTGTCGTTTTTTGTTTTTCTTTTTTTAAGACTTTGTCGCTAAGTTAGTTTGTGGGTACCACTACTTAACATTAGCTGATAATGCAAATGTTTTTTTTTTTTTTTTTTTTTTTTTTGGCGATGCAGCTGAAACTAAACAAGTAAAGACAGCGATTTTTTTTTCTTTTTTGCAAAATTTCTACCACTTGTCCTGTGTTACTTGCTAAATTATATTCAATCAACCAAATAATTTTCTATCACTTGGAAAAAGTTTTTAGAAGGGTTTAAGGGGAGTTTGGTGTTTTAGTTATTACAACTCTCAAGCATTAATTAAAAACAAAGACATGTTTACTTGCATCAAAGGGAAAGAAAAAATAAAGAGTAATTCTCTTTCCTTTTTAAGTAACATGTTCACTTACACAATTGTTAATCATTTTTCACTCAATGTAAAACACCTAATAAATCTGATAGTCGACTTATCACTAAAAAGCCTAGAATCGATCGTTGTGGCTTCAAAATCCCAAAAAAGGGCAGCAAAGCATCTCAAAATAGCCCAAATTGGTTTTTTTTTTTTTTTATTTCCGAGCGTTTCATCCTAAATCTAACCTATTTTTACAGAAAAACAAACCCAAAAATTTGAATGTAAAGAAGCCAAGGAAAAGAGAAATAAAAAAATGTGAAATAAGAGTTTGAGATTCAGAAACTTACTAGTTAGTAAGGATCAAAATTTGATTGCTTGAGGCCTTTGAGTTGTGTGATCGGCGATGATGATCAATGGCGTAAAGTTGCAGCGGACTTATGAAGGTGCTCTAGTCTTAAAGATTGGAGGAGAAGAGAGTTTGAGAGGGTTTGGGAGAGTTTGAGGGGAGTCTTAGAGGTATCTAAAACTCGAAAGAATTGAAACGAAGCAAATGGGTTCTAAAACCCTAAGTATTCTCATGAAGGAGAGATATGAGCCATCGAGTGCAAGAACCATTGATCCAACGGTCAAAGATCAAAAAAACCAAAGGTCACATTCCAATGACTATGGCTTAGGCGAGAAAACCCTGTGATGATCCAACGGCCCAAATTGAAATCTCCTTAGATCAATGCAAGCCTTGTGTAGGGATATGACACTTGTCTCAACAGACGTGACTATTTGATTACCCGAGGAGTCAGAGCGATGGAAACGATCATGACTCCAGTTAAAAGATTATTCAGTCAACAACTTGAAGGGACACGTCCCAACTCCTAAGCAACGAGAGACTTGCCACATGCTCGACTGCTAAAGCTTAAAGTAACTTATGAAGTCACTCCATCCTTGGAGGGAAATTGTTGTATGAGATCTCGACAACCCAAGGCCCAAAGACGAGGTTAAAGAAAAAGCCTAACTCGGCCTATTAATCTTAAATGGATCAAAGGTCAAGATGACCAAATGACCTCATCACTCTAGCATGAGGTCCAGCTTAAAAGAATGCTGTGTTCTCTGTCCATCATTGTGTATATTATTCCAAGAAGTACAAACAAGAATGGGCACGACCAGCAGTTTGTCACGCCCCAGAGTACGGAAGGTGACGTAGCAGGTTGATTAGGTTAAATTAAAAGAAATTTAGTTAAAAACACAAGTTAGAGAAATTGGTTAATTAAGAAATAGTGATAAATTAAAAGCCTTTTAAAGAGACATTTATAATAATAATAATACAACAAATGAGATAAAAACAAAATGAAATGAAATAAACAATAAAGAGAGAGAGAGATTATGTGTTGGGTCCCACTGACCCACAACTTATGCACACACATAGTATCGACAATAATTAAATTACAACTACAGTCTAAAATAAAAAGAGAAGTTAAGATAATACATACCTTGATTTTATTATTTAAATAACCTACTTAGCTCTTCTACTATTCGTAGGTCCGGTCAATGGACTCTTCTCCGATCCTAAACTGAAATCCACCTAGAGGGGAAAAGATTTTAAAACAAATAAGAGTGAGCGAAAGGCTCAGTACGACTATACTTTAAAACAGATAAATAATTTAAATAAAATTTTACCTTAGAAAACAAAGTTAAATAAATAAATTCATTTAAATAAATTTTATTGAAAACAGTTCATCCAGAAACTATCTTTTTATCTTCCTTGGGCAAACCATACATATATAACACCACCGTAGTGGCCAGCTGAGTTTTAGGACCTGCCTCCAAGGTCGCACGCTACACGACCCAATCTCTGATACGGCATTATGCCCTTATGTGTATTTCTATTATTATCTAAAACCCATTTACCAAGTAATTTCATTTACATTAATTATGAGGTTTGTTATAAAAATCACCTCTGTCTACTGTTTATGAAAATACTTAATGAAAATCTTTTTCAATCAATCATTGAAAATATTTTGATAAAAATCATTTTGAAGCCAAAATCATTTTAAAAACCTGGCTGCTAAAGAAAGGGGTAGAAGTCCTACCTCAATACTCATCATGTGTCCCACACCACAGTCCCAGTCCGCTATATATAAACTGAGTCTATCAGTATCTAGCTTAAAATATCCTATGTTACTAAATTATCTCGTGGTGTCCTAGTGTGCCATTTAAGTTTACAAAATTATATTGTGACATTAAAATCTCAATCGGGGTTTAAAACAATGAAAACAGGTGAAACATAACAAATTTTTACTATGCCCAGTCAACCTGTTGGTCTCCCTGGTTCGGCCTGCCGGTCTCCTTGGTTCGGCCTGTCAAAAAATCAGGTCCGATCGGCTAAACTTTTTCAAGTTCGGCCTGCCAATCGTATGAATCCAACCTACCAAACTCATAAATCCGGCCTACCAAACATGAAGTTCGATTTGCCGAACTGAAAAATTCTAAAATTTTTTAAGTACGAGTTTCGGCCTCTCCAAGCCCAAATCCTCATTTCAACTTGTTTTTCTTAGTTCTCAAGCATAGAAAACACTCGTAGATGATAGAAAAACGTTATAAAACACTTTTAGACTAATTTAAACATATTTACATAAAAATTTTGAATAAATCCAAAAATAGAAAAAAGAGAAAAATAAAAAATCTTGATTTAAATCCACTTAGATTCTAGTTATTTTAAGTTCCTCTAACTTAGATTAGAGGTTTTGAAGGCTTGAATGAACTTAGATTTCAAAATACAAAGAAAATTGAAAAATTTAGAAAAGTTTTAAAATTTAAAAACTAACCTCGAATCAAAGCTTTAAATCATGTTTTTAATTGGCAAACGTGATCCTGAGCTTCAAATCCACTGAAAACCAAAGCTTGAGCTTGATTTTTGAATAGAAATTGCGAAAAAGAGGGAGAAAGAGAGAGAGAGACAGTGAGGGAGTGAGAGACGAGAGAGAGAGGAAGAAAGAGAGCTAAGTGAAAGGGGGAGAGAGGGAAAGGATTAAATAAAGAGGAGGGAAGGTGGTTGCTACAAGAAAACCGTGTGCAGCACAGCGTTTTCAAATGGAACATATTCGGTATTTGTCAAATTGTTTTGTTTAAAAGTTCAAAATAACAAATAAAAATAATTAAAGATAGTTAAAAATCATTAAAATAATAGTTAAGAATCATTAAAATAATTAAATATAACATTAATTTAGAAATATCTCAAAATAATCAAATTAAGTTTGAAAATACATTTGGCACACTAATTCACCATTTTACATACTAATAACACTTAAATAAATTTTTGGGTGTTACACAGTCACGGTAGTACATCTAAATTTAAGACCACTAACACAAGACTCAACACATTCCTTACTCGTGTAGAGGCACCATGTCCGAAGAGAATGGGCTAACACATAACACGGAAATTCTCTGCCATTAAACAATATTATAATCATTATTTTAATAATAATACAATACCATATAAAAAGGAATGTAGAGGTAGAAGGAGCAAGAACTCTAGCTCCCTCCGAATCCCAGTCAGATCACCTTTATTTTCTTTCATTCCCATTTCCTCAAATCTTCGAATATTATACGAATTCTTGATAGTGAAAGCATAATGGATGTAGCTCATTTAAAAGTGAACTATTATAAAATCCATATGTCCAGCATTTTCTTGCATCTTTCATTACATTCTATTACACTAATTCATGGGAGCCATGAGTGATTTGTGAGGATTATTTATTGATCGTTTTTCACCATCAACAAAAATAAAAATGAGAGTTTTATAAGCCCCACTCCATATAGAGAATGGGAAATAAGAATACAAATCTTCATATACCTTTTAGTATTGATTTTATATAAAAAGGAATGAATACTATATTTACTTAAATGTCCAAATTTAAATGTTATTATTTAATAGCTATTGGTTATATAAAAAGGATATTTTAGCAATTTCATTGAAGAATATCTTCATTTCTAATTAAATAAACACTAGAAAAAGAAAGAAATTGTTTCTCATTACACTATCAAATAATTTAGTAGACACTAGAAAGAGAATAAACGATGCCCACTCCTATTACTTTACTTTCTTTTATAATGTCATACATTCTTTCACCAGTTTGATAACACTTGCCTTAATTGTACATTAGTCACAAAAATATCTAATCTTGTTTTGACAATTTGGTAAAAAAGGAACAAAAAAAAGGATTTGAAACTCGGATGTAAAATGCTATTAAGACCTATATGGATAACTAAATTAATTATGATAATGATCTTTGTCATATAGCGGATTAAGTTCACCACAAAAACATGTTGGGACTAGAGAGTACCTAGGAATATGCAGTTCGATAAGAATATGCCCTTTTCAAGAAAATTACACAAACTTTACTGGGTTTCTCTGTTAGTTATGAATTTGTGAAAAAATAATAATAATAATATAAAAAAAAGGAAAAAGGTGACATAAAATAAATTGTTGCCTACTTTGGTACCAACAAATTGTTGAGCCAGTTTGTTGAAAGAGTGGGGTAACCAATTTCAATTGGGAAATCCCTTTTTTATGACGCAGAGACAGGTGGCCAACCGTTGAGACTGCTAATTAATGAGAAATAACTACAATTTGCAGTACACGAGCACGACACTTCACATGATTTTTAGCCTTTGAAAGGACATTTTGCCGCCATGGATAAAGGATTACGGGCTGGCTTCTTTGCTTAAAATTAGGCCCCTTGACAAGTAGTACCTTAGAATATTAGGTTGTAGCTCAACAAAATTAAATTTTTCTTTTTCCTTAAGGAAAAAAAATCCCAATATTCGAGGGTCTAATGTGAATTCTCTATATTTGTTTGTAGTTTTTATAATGTTTTTATGTAAAGCAATATTTGAGTGGTTCTCCAAATTTGTTTTCCATGTGTCCCCATAAAAATGGTTATCTCTACTTGTGGACAAAGGTTGGCTGGCTTTACCTAAAATCCCAACAATTCTTTTTATATTTTCTCTTGTCTGGAAGTTTTTCTGAAAGTTGGCTTGCATTTGCTAAATTGTCTGTGAAGTCAAGAGACTCTTACCTCCACGTTAAAACTTTTCCATCAAAGAGTGTTTGGCCTCGCCGATGGTGACTCATAAATCTGCCCTAAAGTAAAGTCCAAATATTTGCTTCAACAAGTTTTGTAAAAGCTTTGCTAAACCTCTATTTTTTCAGGGAAAATAATTGGGGTATTTGAGAGAAGAGTTTCAAGAGTTTGAACCGCATATTGTAGCATGCGGAGCTTTGCACGATAACATATTTTTATATTACGTTATAGCATGTGAAAATTTCACATTGTTTGTGTTCAAATCACTGTCTCAAAAATCCAATAAACAACTTTATGTTAAACCTTTATTTTTTAGGAAAAAAATCAATGTGTTTGGATGGAGAGTTCCAAGAGTTTTAACCGCACGTTGTAGTATATGAAAGCTTTACATTTTGTAAAGGCTTTACAGGGAAAAAAATCAAGGTGTTTAGGGGAAGAGTTTCAAGAGTTTGAACCATACACTATAGCATATGAGAGCTTTATTGAGAAAAAATCAAAGTGCTTGAGAGAAGAATTCCAAAGTTTGAACCATAAACTGTAGCATGAAAGAGCTTTATAAGAAAAAAAAAATCAGGGAGTTTGAGATAAAAGTTTCAAGAGTTTGAGCTGCATGTTGTACATATTAGAGCTTTACACTATAATCTATTTTTATATTACATTGTAACATGTGTAAGTTTCACACTGTTTAAGTTCAAATCACTCGCCCAAACATTCAATAAACAACTTTGTGCTAAACCTTTATTTTTTAGGGAAAAAATCAAAGTGTTTGAGATAAGGGTTTCAAGAGTTTCAACCACACGCTATAGCATGTGAGAGCTTTACAGGAAAAAAAATTAGGGTGTTTAAAAGAAGAGTTTCAAGAGTTTAAATTATATACTATGGCATATGTAAACTTTACACTGTAGTATATTTTTATATTACATTATAGCATGTGAAAGCTTCATATTTGTTTGAGTTCAAACCACTCTCCCTAAAATCCAATAAACAACTTTGTCGACTCGGCTCAATGTAAAGTGCCATGTGATAAACACAGCAGATTTAATTAAGTACTTTTTAAACTATTTGGTCCCATTGAATATTGTCAAAGTTCATCACTTATGCCTAACCAAAAAGCAGTTGCAGTAGCTGTAGGTTGGGGGCATTTGAGCCCTTGAAAGGGAGTGAATTTACTGGAATAGTCGCAATCAGAGCTTAACAGCCTGTAGATATGATCCCCAGTTCCGCCATTCATATTTGTAAGTGTCATTTTCACTACCAATCAACTACCAGAAAATATAAAAGAGAGATTTCATTCACTGGTACATATAAATCATGTACACCTTGCTTTTTTACATCAGAGGCGACAAGTTTGATGCAACCTTTAACAAACTTTTTATTCACTTAATTATGGCCGAAGGCCAACAAAAGAAACAAAGATTTACTCTTGAAGGTGAAGGGGACAAAAATAAATTGAGGTTTGGTGAGGAACTTCCACATCCACAAACAGGATTAAAAACGCAGCATGGTTCGAACATGACGAAAATTCTAGTGAAGCTTTGACAAAAAGTAACTTTCTAGTTTTTGACAACTCCTAATTTCTCCAAGGAAGCCCGAATATCGGCACTGCTGCAATCTTCGGCTGTCTGCACAATGTTCGGGCTGTCAGATGGCATGACATCTGAGAGAGGGTAGTTTCTGTTACCATGAAGTTGATTGACCGCATTGCTACAAACTCCCTTTAATATTACACTCTTGTGTGTCCCGCCTAACAATCCTTCATAGTCTGTGTCCCCACATTCGCCAACGAAAACCACCATTTTCGACAACTCCACGCCCCATCGAACGCATAGATACCTGAAATATGTATTCGGTCATTGATTTGATAAAATATATATATGTTGAAGAATGAATGAAAAATCAGTTTACTGGGTTTAACTGTTAAGAGCAATAAGCTGAATCAATCCAAATAGTACTGATTATAACCCACCATTCGTCATCCATGGATGTTAGTTCGTTCTTTTTTGAGGGTCAATGGATGTTAGTTCATTACGGCTTCCTTCTTTTCTTTTTGAATCCTAACGAGTTTTTTTCTCTTCCCAAAATGGGAAGGAAAACAAAATATGTGAATTTACAAACAGCAACCAAAGTCATGAGGAGTTCATCAAGCAAATTTTCTTAGAGAAGTGCTAGCTGCACTATCTTTTATGCTATCTCCATTTATTGCATGACATGTAGACTCCACTATCTTATTTTTAGTTTAAATAATAATTTATAATATTAATGGATTCCGCATGTTAAACGGTGAGTAAAAAGAGTATTGCTAGCTAATTTGTTTAATAGCTTAGATGTTAATCCGCATGACCGTAAATTCTTAACATGACTAAACCTACCTGAGGGCTTGCGAACGAGAAGCCAATACCGGTATTACATTCAGCCTGATCCCATTTTGACAATAAATAACATGGCAACGTAAAGCCTGAATTCTCAGCAACTTCCGAAGCTCCTTAACTGGAGGAATCTGCAAAAACAAGAAAAACAAAATTGGAAAAATAGAGCAGGAAAAAGAAGAGATTTATACCATGAACGTGCAAGAGCATTGCTTAGCTAAACGAGCAGATAAAGTAAATCTAAAAGCTAAACATGTAGATAAAGTAGCTCGCAAAAAGAAGGATGTAGCCATTCTGTACAAAAAGTTTCTGCCAACCAAAAGGTTAGGAATGATTACCCTTCCTGGCTTTTGTACTTTGAAAGCGTAACAATAATCGGTTGAAAGTTGTTCAGCAGCAACAACAATTGGTTCCTCATTCCCAGACTTCTGATCAGTTACTGAAGCCGCCCAACGAACCAAAGTCTTCCTCAACCCTTCTCCACCCCAACGGTACTCAATATGGGAGTGGTAATAAAAGTCGACCACAAATGGACGATCCTCTGAATTAGAAGAATAGTATAGATCGCTGCCACTGTTGCAGATAAAAGCATCAAAATCAGTTGGGCTTAAGCCCCCAGAGACCAGAAATGAGCGTATCTCAGAAATGGTCCAAAATGTTGACAATATGAACCCCACAGAGCCTTCACTCCTTTCCTTTTCAGTGGCGTCAAGTATCTTTCTGGTTGTCTCAATAAGACCCGTACTGCTATCACTGTCCACAGCAATAACAATGAGATACTTCCTCCTACGCAGAGCTGGAAACTTGCCCGAGCTGTTTTGGTCTGCTTTCTCTGTTACCCCTGCCTTTCGGGTATCCTTCGAAATGCCCTGTGACCACGCCAAAACAGCGCTCTCGAGTTTACTACTCCTATCAGCAGAATTTCCATCCAATTCTGAAGGGTTGTCATTCCCAATTGTTCCGCTCTTTTCTCCATCCAGTGAAAACCTTAGGTTCAATGATATATCCTGGATATCTCTCAAGGAATCACCTGGTGAATCTGTCTCTGAATTTTCAGCATCATCGTCATTTCTTTGCCATTGCGGATGCCTTGCTTTGCAACTGGCTATTTTAGAGAGGTAAGTCTTGCAATGTTCAGGCCATGAATATAGGTGAATATTTTTCAAACCATTCTGGCGACACTTTGCCCAGAGATGCTTATCTGCAACAAGCTTTAGAAGAGCCTCCGCAATAGATTGCTGATCATGGGGATCAATAAGAAGACCATTGTCAAGTACCTGCAAGAACAGCAACCCTGAGGCCCGAGTACAGGAATTTGTGACAGAAACTCTCGCTACTACAACTCTGGAGCATAAATATAATCCATCCAATATCAACAAGTGGTCGTACCCGAATTATGTCGACTGGACCACCATTTTTTGTGGCAACAAGTGGCAGACCATGAGCTGCTGCCTGTACAACGGCAAGAGCAGAAGTTCTAAAAATTCATTTGACAAAGCTTAAACCTGAACCATGTATCATTAAGAGATATTGAGAAGAGCACCTCAATCAATGTAAGTCCAAAGGGCTCAATGAAAGCTGGATTAATGAAAACGCCCTGCCAGCAAAAGAAAAGGGAAATAAAATTTGAATGAATATAATGATAATGATGATAATTGAATGAACATGATGATGATGATGATGAGGGGCATTTGCACATATGCATCCCAGATATGAGACAGAGAGGATAGTCAACTAGAGTCTAGACATATTTCTCACTGCATCCTCAATCCTGGATAATAACCATAGGGATACCTTTGTCTTTGCTGCTAGGCGATAAATTTCAGGAACATCGGACTGCTTGTGGTGTTTAGGGTATGCAACTTGACCATATAAATCATATTTGTCAATAAGCTTAAGCACTGAGAGAAGAACAGAAGAATTTGTGCTCGACATTTCATCAATTCCATCTCGATTACCCATAATCAGTGTCTGCAGAGGGAAAAAGAATGAATGAGATATTGACCACAGTCACATATTCAGATAAGATGAGCAACACAATCAAGAAGATATTTCAACAGACAAGTAAATGAGGTAAGTATAACGGACAAGATTAGCAAGCTCCCTTAGGGGACGGCATTCTCCAAATGCTTTGACCAAAGTTGTAATGTTCTTCTTGGGATCTGGTCTAGCAAGGGCAAGAATCATAGGTTTGCGAGGGTTGGTAAAGAAACGCATAATCTGTGGATACCAAATGCATAGTATAAATATTGAAGAATTTTCGTATCAGACAGGAAATACAAGATATATAGGCCTAGACAACTTATTAGCCGTCTTTCTTGCAGACAGGAGAGCAAATGCCAAAGGAATGACTATAACCTCGGACCAGATATGAGGGTCTGGAGAACTAGGATGGTCTTCGTTTGTTTCTGTTTCACCATCCACATCCTGAGGTATAATATGATGGAACTCCATTCCAGGAGGAATTATCTGCAAAAGAACTATTGCTGTAAGATCTCTGAAACTAAGAGGAATCTTACCAAAGAAATCCCACAGATCAGTAAAGCATGAACACATAAGACTTTCAAATAGCATCTCCATATCCGGATGGTATTAAGAAAAAGAAAATATCATAGTACGGATTTTTTGGGTTTCACAGCTGCAGTTCTGTCATCAGAAGAACATTAGAGTGATCCTATAAATAATAGATGATAACGATCCCAGGACATACCACCATGCGCGGCATGAACCTCCCATAACAGCTCACGTTACGCTTGATCCTTGCACGGATTTTACGTTCCAGTACTGGATCAAAACCATCATATAAACGCCATTGCTCCTCTATTTCCTGTCTAGTACTAGTTATAACTATTTCAGAGGCATCTAGCGATAGTTCCTCAGCCTCTATGCGACGCATTATTTTGTATGTCGTGTTTATTTCATCCCTTGAAAGACGGCCTTGTTTTAGGAGTTGTTCCAACTTGTCACGACCAAGTGAATGACCAGTAAAGAGCATTGGTACATTTAATGCCCCAGATAAAAGAGCAGCGGAATCACCAGCATCTGCATAATGCCCATGGATTGCAACAGGCCAAACTGGTTTTCCACCACCAACTTGTTCCCCCAGAACTTTCGACATTTGTATTATGTGATTCAGTGCACCATCAACAAATTCAGGAATGTAAGGCCAAAGAAGTTCTTTGGGAATATATTTATCTTTCGGCCCAAAGGGTATACGAATAATATAAGCACCACTGCTTTCACCCGTATCATCCGTGAAACTTTCTGCATTACTTGGAGTCAGCATCTCTGTGGGCTCAGCATAAGTCCAATCTACGTCTGGCGACGATACTTGTCTGGTGAGCAGATCAACCCGATATACACCTGGCATTGAGCCCAAAGCCCTTGCAAGTTCCACAACATATTTAACCTAAAAATCCAAAGATCACAGATAACCACATCAGAAAATTAGAAAGGTATCTTTTCATTCCTTGTACAAGAAAATGAGGTTTTCAAAAATAAAAGTAAAAATAAAAGATATGCAAAAGTCAAGGAGAACAAAGGCTCGACCCAAAAGTTTATATCATAATTATGACAACAAATATATCATGTAAAAAAAACATTTCAACAAGATGTTTACCTGCCCACCGGTATCAGAGTCACGACCAAGCTCCATATTTTCACCCCTTATTAGACCATGAACGCTGCAAGGATACTCTCGTTAAAAAACAATTAGAATTCAAATCATTACAAACAAAAGAGATCGTTCTTTAGAGCTTTAACACTGAGAGATACACATTAGTTACCATCAGGACAAGTTTAGTTTTCTTATGAAGTTCCCTTCGGCAGCTAGTCGAACCAAGTTTAGAGATTGGTTAGAATGCTTCTATCAGATACGAAGACCATGATTGTGTCAAGTAA
>CAMOHE010008360.1:24821-47632 GCA_946598075.1 Artocarpus hirsutus
CAGAGTCACGACCAAGCTCCATATTTTCACCCCTTATTAGACCATGAACGCTGCAAGGATACTCTCGTTAAAAAACAATTAGAATTCAAATCATTACAAACAAAAGAGATCGTTCTTTAGAGCTTTAACACTGAGAGATACACATTAGTTACCATCAGGACAAGTTTAGTTTTCTTATGAAGTTCCCTTCGGCAGCTAGTCGAACCAAGTTTAGAGATTGGTTAGAATGCTTCTATCAGATACGAAGACCATGATTGTGTCAAGTAATATTATAAGATCAAAATGCATTATGCATAGTTATTTTGCCAAGTAATAGGATCATGTTTTTCTTCATGGATCACGATCACATCTACAAATCAGGACAATGAAGTTTAGTTCGTGCCTTACTAATACAATATATAGCTTTTTCCCCTTCTGCTGACTAGCCCAGGTATCCATAGCATCAACTGAATTGATTCTTGGTAATCTACCCCTAGTACTTTCACCATGAGTTGATCCGTCACCCGCTACATCTCCCTTCTCTCCCTCTGACAAGTCTTCAGACATATCAGCAGTAGCTTCTCGACGGCCTCTTTCTCGTTCAAGACGACGTTTAGCCTTCCTCTGGGCTTCTTCTCCCTCAAGCTAAATAAGACAAGACAAAACAATGAGTCATTAATGTATTTAGAAAATAGCTCGATTAGAAAATTAATGACCGTTATGTGCAGATCCCAAACAAGGAAGGAACATTTTCCAAAAATGCATCTACACATTGTCCGCAAGTATTAGAGATCCTTCCTTGTAAGCTCCCAAACACATCTCCCTCAGGGCAATGTGGGACATCACCGGACACCATAGCCGTTACCACTTATTACATCTCTAGGCGAGTTTAACTAGGAATGGCCTTCCCCATTCTAATGGAATTGTCATTCCCCACTCAAATGGGAGGAATAGAAACTTGCAAATATATATGCCCTTTTTATTTTATTTTATTGCTTTTGAAAGCCCCTCTTGTTAACTAACACGACAGTAAACCATAGTAAACAGTAAGAAACTCGTCAAGGATCTTTCTTTCTTACATCCACTAGTCCAATTATTCATACACAACTAACACCAAGTTCTCAAATTTTAGATATCGGCTAATAATACCAGAATAATCACCAATATTAAATTATAAAAAAAAAAAAAAAAAAAAAAAAAAAAAAACCTGCTTCTTCTGACGAGCCAAATTCCAAATCCTCCAGCACATATTCTCCAATCTGGTGTTCCTCTCCTGAGGACTCCTCGTCGCCGCGGCCTGGTAAATCCACGGACGCAAACAATCAAACGAAAATTCTCATCAAGCAAAAACAGAAAAACCAAAACAGAAAACAGAAAAGAAAAAAGCTTAGAAAAAATACACAAACCTTAACCCAGGAGCGATGGAGATCGGTCTCATCGAAGCCGGTGATGACCTCCTCGACGAAGTAGCGAGTCGGACTGAAATGGCCTCTCTCTCTCAGCAGCAACGACGACTTCACATCATCAAGCCCTGGTCCTACGTCCAGAATCGCCTCTAGGTAACTGTTTATCCAATCATTCCCAGCCATCTCTCTCTCTCTCTCTAAAATCTGAGCTCAGAGAAAGGCCAACACTGAACTCCACAACACGTCTATCTTCCCCTCTCTCTCTCTCTCTCTCTCTCTCTCTAGCCGGTCATGGAGAACTGAAGAGAGAAACAATGGAGAGTCTAATTTAAAGCTCGATTTTTTTTTTTTTTTTTTTTTTTGCAAAAATGTTTTCTCGTTGCTGATACGTTGAGAACTCTCTCAGTGTTTTTTTTTTTTTTTTTGGGGAAAAAATTAGAGGGAGAGTTCTCGAAATTGAGAGTGAAAGCAGAAGAAGGACGAGAAGATATTTATAGCGCGAGAAATTGGTCTGTTTCGTCAAAGGCCTTTGACGAATCTGGAGTCTTTTTACCGTTTTACCCTTCATCGGTCCACTGACGGATTTAGTAGAGTATTTGTTGGGATTTTTGTTTCATACTGTGGGATTTCACTTGCAAGGTTTTCTTTTTAAGAGACTTGCATGGTGGGGCCTGAAGAAAAGAATGACAAGTAAAAAAGTGTTTAGCACGTTAATTTAAACTAAAATTTTTAGTTTAATTATTGTAATATATAAAAATTTTACATTATTTTTGGTTTAAGTTAATGTACCAAATAAGTCTTTGTTCTTTACCTTTTAGATTTATATGAGATTTTAACAATTATGTGTTTTTATTTTCATGTTAATATAATTTTTAATAAAATCTAATGATCAGAAATATCCTATTGTATTGTATGATATATTATTGAGATAAAATATACTCATCGCTATATCTCACGATATTAAAAGAACTACGAAATCGCCTTTTTAATGTTTCAAGGTAGAGAAAAAGAAAATATATGTGCGGCCATATCGTAGTGTACGGTGGGAACTACAAAATTCTTTTTTAAAAGTCATCTAGGTAGAGAAAAAGAAAATATACTTGCGGTCGCATCATACCATATCGTAGGAACTATAAAATTACCTTAAAAATGACTAAAGAAAGGAAAATATACTTTATGACCATATTTTACCGTATTATAGAAATCACTTCAAAAAAATATACTCGTCGTCATATCTTAGGATATTAAAAGAACTACAAAATCACTTTTTTAAGGTTTCAAGATAGAGGAAGGGAAAATATATATGTGGCCACATCATACCGTATGACGGGAACAAAATTCTTTTTTAAAAATCATCAAGGTTTTTAAGGTTTTAAGGTAGAGGAAGGAAAAATATATGTGTGCCCATATCACACCATACGGTGGGAACTACAAATTTCTTTCTTAAAAGTTACCGAGGTAGAGAAAATGAAAATAAACTTGTGGTCGCATCATACCATATTGTAAGAACTACAAAATTACCTTAAAGATTGCTAAGAAAAGAAAAACACATTTTATGACCACATTTTACCATATTATAGAAATCACCTCAAACAAATAAACACGTCATATCTTAGAATATTAAAAGAACTAGAAAATCGCATTTTTAAGGTTTCAAGATAGAGGAAGAGAAAATATATGTGTGGCCGCATCATCCTGTATGGTGGGAACAAATTTCTTTTTTAAAAGTTATCGAGGTTTTTAAGGTTCTAAGGTAGAAGAAGGGAAAATTTACGTGTGGGCACATCACACCATATGGTGGGAACTATAAAATTCTTTTTTAAAAGTCATCAAGACAGAGAAAAAGAAAATACACTTGCAACCGCATCATACTTCATGCTAGGAATTATAAAATTACCTTAAGGAAAGGAAAACAGACTTTCTAACTAGTGACGGAGGCAAACTTTAATTTCATAGAGGGTAAAGAGAAAATTAATAGAATAAGATAATAAAAAAATCAAATAATATTTCCAATATTTTTTCCACAATAAAATTTTATTTTGAACGGAAGACATTATAATTTGTGCTATAGGATTTAATGAAATTGAAGAGAAACCAATCTAATATTTGATCAAAAGTCAGGTTGTAAATTGCATTACAATATCAATCAAGCAAAATCAGGCTAAAAAAATTATTTGAAAATGGTAAAGAAAGAGTGGTAAAGTAAAATACCTACGGGTACAAAAATATTAAGAGATTAAAGAGACAAATAGAAATATTATTTGAGACCGTATTATCATCGAGACAAAAAAATGGAAAATAACTTACAGCCATGCCATTGTGAGAACTACAAAATTACCTTAAAATATGCTTGAAAAAGGAAAATATACTTTACGAACACATCGGATTATATCAACTGCTAAGATGGTGTTTGAAAGGGTGGTGGAAATTATGGTTTCCATCACATTTTTAGTTATAAACAGTGTAAAGTACATGCTGTAACGCTCTCACATGCTACAATAAAAATGGTTCTAACCAACGGTTTCCACCACCCTTCCAAACACAGTATAAATGTTACCATAAAGATTGTCGAGGTAGAAAATAACATATATATATATATATACACATAAATATATATTTACGATTACATTATATGATCTCATAGGAACTACATAATTTCCTTAAAGATTGATAAGGAAGGAAAAATATACTCTATGACTGCCACAAACATTACCATATCATATGAACTTAAAAAAAAAAACTACCATAAAAATTGTAGGTAGAAAAATGTAATCATACTTTATCATAGAAACTACAAAATTACCTAAAAGATTGTTAAAGAGAAAAATATATATTTTATGGTCCTATTGTACATAAATATTATTTTTCAATTGCACTCATATAAAAAAGTATTTGATATAATTTTACATTTGTGAAATTGCCACGCATCATTAATGATAGATTGGATGTCAAAAAAATTTATCGAAATACCTCTATAATGGTTGTAAATATTTAAAAAAAAAAAAAAATTGGCTGTTAATATTTCATGATTTGATCTCTGAAAATCTCTTAGCGGTAAATTCGTCGTAAGTTTATTTGTGTGATAATGACACCTAATCTAAAATATATACATAATTAATTATATACCTCTAGACCACATTGCTGTTTACGAAAAAGAAATTTAGCTAATGAATAGGGAAGAAAAGGAATTATTCTGGTAGTATGCTTTGAGGCCGTTAACCCATTCATCATTACTACAAAAACCAACAAAAATATGACAAGTATACTGTCTCCAACCTAGATTTTTTTTTTATTTTTTTTTATGGGTAATTAATTATTATTCTCTAACCCTCTCCAGCTGTAACTTTGATCTCAGAGAGTACTTTTTCTTCTTCTTTTTTAGAAACAACTATTCAAAAGTAATTAATGTCATGTTTTTGACTGAAAAAATTACATTTTTAAAAAGTTGTTTTTATTTATATCATATTTAAAAAAGTTAATGCTACATTATCATTTATACTATATTTTTTTTGAAGGAAATTATATTACATGTTAAGTTATGCCATAAATAAATATGTATGATATTTATAAAAAGTAAATCTTAAAAGATGACATTTATAAAAATTCCTCGTTCTCAAACTTGTTGTTATTAATAATTATTTTTATGCTCCAACCCTCTCCAACTGTAACTTTGATCTCAAAAAGTACTTTTTCTTTTCTTTTTTTTTTTTGGTTAGGGTCTTCGTCTCTTTGTCTATTTAACTTTAAAAATCATAATTTTATCTCTTGAATTTTTAAAACTCCTCACGTTACCCTTTAAATTTTAAAATCATTATTTTGCCCCTAAGCATTCCGTTTAAATAGACGGAATTAAAACCCCATATATGGATCACCTATAACGCAAAAGTGAGATTTTATCACTGCTAAGTTTTGTTTGACGTTTGCACACTCACTTGACCTTTTTTTTTTTTTTTTGAATTCTCATTTAGAAAGGATTTGTTTACACATTTTTTATCATTTTTAATGCGTAACTTATTTAATAAGTTGATGTTATTTGCCCATATCTGAATTGAATACTAAAAAAGATAAATTATTATGCATTAAAGATGATGAGATGTTGATGAACAATATCGAGAAAAAATATACATACAAACACTTCTTAAATGAAAGCAAATAAGAAAACGTTAAATGAGAGTGTAAACGTAAAACAAAACCTAAGAGTGATAAAATCTCTTTTTTTTTTCCATACATGTTACCCATGTGCGAAACATGATCTTAATTTTGTCTATTTGAATGAAAAATCGGACAATAAGATATAAAATGAGGAGATTTGAAAAAAGGGTAAAATGATGATTTGTGAAAATGGATGAGAAAAATTAAAAAGTTTAGAAATTTTAGAAGATAAAGTGGTGATTTTTAAAGTTCAAGGGACAAAGTGAGAGAGACACTAAAGTTTAAGGGCCATTAGTATTAATAACTTTTTTTTTTAGAAACAACTATTCAAATGTAATTTGTGTTATGTTTCTCAAATTTGTTGTTTGGCTATAATTTTAAGATTCTGCTAAGTAAAAATATGATCTACCAAATTAGAGTTACCAAAGTTCATGTGCTCCCTCGGTCAAATCATATTCCTTGAGACCATAATTAAAAATGATTAGATTATTAGTGCTAATTCTATAAAGTGGGATCCTTAAATTCCACGTTTGTTGACAGGAATTTGAGAGATACCACGACCGAACACTTGTGGCATGCCAATTGGAACAGATTACCCAATCATGTGCCCTGCTTATTATTATAATCAAATATTTGTTCTCACTGACCATCACACACTTTCATTTCTTTTAAACATTATAGGAAAAAGAAAATTCCATTTAAGGACGTATTTCATCAGCATAATTACAATGACTATTAAAAAAGATAAAGGTTTTCCTTTAGGCCATACAAAGCGTTACAACTGCAGCCACTAAGTTGGTTTTTCATTTTCAAAAAAAAAAAAAAATCTTGCCAGATTGTTGTCATAATAAATTCAATTATTGATATTGATATTGCTAGGAACAAAGAAAACTGACTCCATTCCTAAAATGTTAGGCAGATACGAACAACTAAATGGGTGTTTAAAAAAATAATAAGAATCAGTTATAAGAACAATTTTTATTATAACATATAAAAATTTTACATTATAATAATTTTTTTTATTATTATATAACATATAAAATTTTTTTACTATTTATAATTAAATTTATAATAAAAATTATGTGGTTCTTACCGTTCTCAAACAAGTGTAGGAGTCTATTTATAATACTTCAAACATGTGCTGATAACGATGTTTTTTAGAGTACAATTAACTGACCTTTTAAAATTTGTACTTTATGCCACCTTGTTGACATAAATTTTACTTTCTGACAGCACTTTGTGATCTATAAAGCTGTTTTCAGACAGTGTTACCTACGCAAGCTATTGTCGGTGACGGAAACCTAAATAACACGTGGGAAGAGATGCACGGTTCATATTGCAATGGCAAATTTAGTTGAAATCATGTGATCCCACTTGTTTTTCTGATCAAACATAACGTTCACGTCTGGTAATGTTTTCAAAACATACAAAAAAAAAAAAAAAATGTTTTAAAAAATAAAAATTTTAAAAAATTAAAGTGTTTTTAAAATTTTTATCTTAAATATATAAAAAAACATTTTAAAAACTCTCAAAGTAATAACAAATAGGGTTCCATAAAATATTACTAAAATTTGGAGTGAGCTTCCCGGTAACAAAATGAGAATGTACCCTAACTTTAATCGAGGTCTTAAATTGATAAATAAGTTTATAATTTAAAGAGATTGAAAAAGATAGTAGATTCTTAAAACTTAGATAGAAAATTACTGCTATAAGAGAAATACCTAAAACATCTCATATGTTTTACTAACCTATTATTTTTGCCCCTTTTATTATAAAAATTTTCAAAACAACTTTTTGTTTCCAACATCATATCGAAAATACCCCCTGAAGATATTATACTTTTTAGAAAACTAAAATAACCCTTCCTAATCTTTACTAAATACAATTTGAAACATTATTAGACCAAAATGCTAAACAAAATAAATCTTAAAAAGTTAAAAATTATCAAAATAATTAAAGTATTTGCTTAATTGAAATATTTATTTGAATATTTTAAATTAACTTTTCTTTAATTTTTAAGTCCAATAATGTTTAAAATAACATTTGATGTATATTGGGAAGGATAATCTTAGAATTTCAAAAAAAAAAAAGAAAACTGCTTCAAAGGCCATTTTGAGTATGATTTTATAAACCCAAAACTTGTTTTGGGTATTATAATGATAAGAGAAACAAAAATAGCATTTGAAAAAAACACATAGGGTGTTTTGAGTATTTTCTCTTGCCATAATCATTGTAAAATAGAGAAGCTAAATAAAACTTGTGAAGAGAACAACAAATGTACATTTACACGTACTGCAAAATATATATATATATATATATATATGTATATATATTATCTTTTTTGGAGGTCTACCGTAGAGAGTAATTTTATTCTTCATCAATAGAGAATGACCCAAGGGTGAGTATACAATCTAGTAAAGTTTTTATGCAATTCTATGTAGTCCCGTCCACACTAAATGATTGCCTAAGTACACTAAAAAATTAAAAAATCTATTATATTTAAAAAATGAATAATAATTTATAACTCAACAAAATTCAAAACTAAAAAATTTAAAAAAAAAAATCCAAACGAATCAGATTTGTAATTCCAAAACTGATGATAAGATCAGAAACCAAACAACATATAAAACGATAAAAAAAAAAAAAACAAAATTAATGCATAAAATAAACACATAAAGCAAACCAAGTATAAACTAAAACAACTTTTACCTTAAAAATTACAATTTAACTTCATAATTTCCATATAAACTTTAAAATACACAATTCTTAAAACACAATTAAGTTCCAAATACAACTTTCAATAACACAATTAATACCCAATTAATTTCTAAAAAATCAAACGACAGCTTTCAATAACACAATTAATACCCAATTAATTTCTAAAACATTAATTAACTTCATAATACAAAAAAGAGAGTAAGAAGCATCAACTAAATCCAAATTCCAGAGTCGAGAGGAGCATCGCCGGCAAGAGTGTGGATCCCAGCGTTCACCCCTATGAGCATGGGCCTCGACGGCGTTTGCCTCACAGTAGGTTAGTTGCCATGGTTCCAGTGGCCCACAACCATCCACAAACTACCCCTTGTCCACCATCTTGTTTGCCTCAAACCCACTCTCCTTAAGACCAAGCCCGGCAAAGTCCATCGACGATGAGGCGAGCAACGACTGTGAGGGCATCGATGGGTGGTCGCACGAACGGTCCAGGTGAGGGTAGGGTGTAATGGGTGTTCCTATGCTTAGAGGAGGGCGCCACAAATCACGACTGAGCCTAGACCCAGACCAAATTCAATGATGTACACTCTCTGATGCCAAGCCAAGGTAGACACAGGGGATGAGCGAAGAGAGAGAAATAACGAGAGAGACTTGAGTAAGATAGGTTTTTTTTTTTTAAAGAGACATGAGATGTGAAATGGGAAAAAGAAAGACTAAGATTGTATACAATCAAGCCTAGATTTTAACTTTTGAAACCATGTCATGTCATCCGCTTGATCAAAATGTAATGGTGTAAATAAACATTCTCCACCGGTAGAGAATTTTTTTACCATCCGTCATAGCATTTCTTTTCCCCCCAACACTAGATTAACAAACAAGAGGTAACTTTCTCTTATGGTGATAATTCTTTTCTCAATTGTGAGGCAATGTTTGCTCTCTCAAGACTTTCAATATTTAAAAAATGATTAAGCGCTGAAACCGAGAAATTAAATTCAAACTAATAGGATTTGTTAATATTTGTGAACTCTTGGTTGATTTTGTATTTTTAAGGTCAATTTGGTGTTCTAAAATGGACCAAACAACTTACGAACAATGCACATAGGCAGTGTTTTAAATATGTTTTATGGATATTTATCTTTCTATACCTTCTGTTTTAGGTTAATTTAAAATCTATATCTTCAGTTTTGATCTCATCAAATACACACCTTCAAATTAGATTTAAGACATAAATCTATATCTTACCTCAATCAATAGCTGATTTTGACATTTAAAATGACCAAATTATCCTTAAGTAAAATATAAAAAAAACTAAAAGTTTTTTTAAAAAAGAAGAAAACAGAAATAAAAACACACAAAATACCTATTTTTGAAGGTATTCTATACATTTTTGGAGACAAAAACTTTAGTATAAAGTTTTTTTTAAGTTTTTGAATTTTTTTTTAATTTGAGGGTATTTTGATAATTTCTTAGGTCAAAATTAAAGATTGATTAGACAAGGGTATAAATTTAAGTATTAAATCTAATATGAAGGTATAAATTTAACGAGATGAAAAACTAAAAGTATATTATTCGAATAAACCTAAAATACAAGGTATGAAAGGGTGAATAATCCTATATTTTACTAACATGATTTTTATTGATGATCATACTTGGTTTAAAAATAGTAAATTGTACCAGAAAACATTAAATAATTTTGAATATTTTCTTTATGGAGGGGAAATTTTATAACACTTAAATGCTTGTTATGCTCAAGTTAAACTGTAACCTCTTATAAGTCATATATGAAGAAATCTTAATGCTCGTCAAATGTCAAAGATATTTTTAGTTTTAAGCATAAATGACCAAAACAAAGTGAACAAACAAAAATAATTGGTTTGGTCTGGTTTGATTTTCCTCACAAATATCAAACTAACCAAAATGATCAAAAAAAAAATAATTCTTAATTTGGTTGGTGGTTTTTGCTTTGACATCGACTAAATGGACAATGAATACTTTAAGCTCAAACTTATAAATCTGAGTTTTACACCAAATAATTTTACGAACCCAATTAAGTGACTTTTTCTGTCCTTTTAACAAGGGGCAAAGCTACCTTGTCACGGCGGCTAAAAACAAACTCGTCATATTATTTTTACCAATTTTCCAACCTAAAACATTTTAAATGCTACGTCTAACTAGAAATAATTTTCAATGAATCCCTATATGTGAAGTTAAATATCCTCATATCTAAACTTAAAATCTTAATTAAATTGTCATGTCAATATAAGTATTTGGATCTCTCAATTTTAAAAAGTGAAATTAAACTCTATCATAAGCTTAGTTTATTTGAAATATGCATATTTTTGTATAAATAATTTAATGCACGTAAAAAATAGTTTTTTTTCTAGTTCTTTTTTTTTTATTTTTTTTTATTTCGTCCAGGTAGGTTAGGAACTTACAGACCATCAAAGGTGTTGTATCCTAAGCAAGGAATTATAGGTAATTTACGAAATACACTACAAGCTAAACGTGCACAGTTTTGTACTTAAAAAAAAAAAAAAATCCATAGAATTATTCATCGAAGCATTTAAGTTTTTTCACGTGAACCCAAAAGAATCAAAAATCATTTTCGTCTTGTACAACTATGTTTTGTGATGAAAGTGCTCGGTTTACGTGCTTTGGGTCTATCATGTGGATATTATTTTTTGGCTTCTTCCTATATCTCTATAAGGCTGAAACCTATATACACACAAATACAAATGGATAAGGGATTTAGGGAATCCACTCAATGAAAGGTCCACAGTTTCTGCTGTTTTTGGGGTGTTTGGCAAAGCGGTGGGAACTGCGATTCCCACCACAAAATCAGTTATGAACAGTAAAAAGCTCTCACATGCTACAGTAACAATAAAACAAATTGCTACAGTGTAAAGTTCTCATATGCTACAGTAAAAATGGTTCTCACCACTGGTTCCCACCACCTTCCAAACACCTTATTTTGTAGACTGATTATGATATTGAAAGGGTACTTTGTGGCAGAAGAGTTTCAACTTTAGTATTTAAATAAGGTACTGTAACATATTTGAGAGTTTATATTATATTATATAAAAAATTTGTATTATTTTAAAGTTTAAGGTTTAAACCGTGCTTTCAAAAACCCAGAAGTCATTTACTCTGATATTTGACTAGGAAACTTTAACTGACAAAAGAAAGGCTAAACCCAACTGAGAGACGCTAATACAAGAAACATCCATTCACAGGACTATGGGCTTTTGTCTCGACCCAAATGCCGTGGATCCTTAGGAAGCAATTGTTGAGACATTTATGCCGACTGCCATGTTTAACTTAAAAGACTGGATTAATTTAGCTACTTGTAAATTTTTTTTTTAACTATACGCCATTTATAAGAATTAATACAACAGTAAAATTATCAAAAAAAACAAGTGGCTTGTGAAATTTTTTAAATTTATTTTTTTTTATATAGCATATTTCAATCCACGGTTCAAAAAGATAACACATTTATAAAGTTGCTGTAATCGTTAGGTAGTTTGGGACCCATTGTGATTTAAATTTTGAATAAAAAAACGCTATAATAAAATTATTTTAAAATACACATAATTCATACCATGTTCTCGAAAGACCATGTAATTTATGCCGCTAGATTATATCAAAATTAAGGTGACTTTCGTTCTATAAAACTTAATTATAGTGACATCCCTTTTAATCCATTAAAACTTAAAATTATATTCCTTTTTGTCAGTTAAAGCTAACATTACATTCCTTTTTGGATGTTAAATACTTAAAATATCAGCCTCTAAACACATGCGCTATATGAATTTTTTTTTTACTTTTTTTTTGCTGTTTTTTTTTTTACCTTCTTAAATGGGCATCAAGTAATATTTTAATTTTTTTTCTAAAAAGATATTTTACCACTAAATTATTAATTGGTTTTTGTGTGTGTTCATTTAAACTTTTTTTCTTCAAGCATTTCATTTGCTTCTACTTTTTCGTTTTTGTTATTGACAACGAAGAGTATTATTAATCAACAAATGTATCAAAAGATTAATAGAAGCCACACATGATGGAGCATTTCTCAACGATATCATAAATTACAAAAAAAAAAAAAAAAAAAGAATGAAAGAAAAAGAAGCAAGCATGAGGAGTTCTTCACTGCCTGATTGAGGAACAAAACAATAGGTTGTACCGCCTACATTAAACAAAAAGACTCATGGTGTGTTTACTTACACGTAACTAGAATGGGCAGGATTCAGGGTGAAGATTGGAGTTTAGATAAGTTGTTTATAGGATATAAAATTGGAGTCACTCTGAATCTCATTCATGGATTTACTTAGACACAGAATCGGAATAATTTGTTGTAAAGTTAGTTATATACCCTTCAACTAAATTTTGTATTTTTAGTTCAAAAAGGAAATTGAACACCTAGTATATTAATTTTAGTTAAAATTCAAATAATTGTACAACAATATAATAGTAAAATAATAAATATAAGCTATGTAATTATTTAAAAAAACAAAAATAGATTGTCAAAATTAGAATAAAATAAATAAAAAATTAAAATAAATGTCAAATTTTAAAATATATTATTCATTTTAATAAAAATAAATTTCATATTTATTATAGTAAAGGTAATAATAAGCTAATGTTATAATCTTAGCTAAATAAAATAAAATATCATAATTATATATTTTATGTTTTTTAATTTAATATTTATAAGTAAAATAAGGGTAACATAGTAATTTAATAATAATATCAAGATTGGTACTCTTAATGTAGAAGGGGGCATGAGATTGCCAATCTCATTCTTAAATCCCACATTTATGTAGGGCCCACAAATCTCACTCTTATTCAGGATAAAAAAAAAGTTAACATGAGATTGATCTTCATTCCTTAATCTTAGTAAGTGAACGTGCCAAAAATGTCTTCAATCATAACCCTTGTAATGGTCAGAAATCCTTCTCTTTGACAACTTTGACAGTGTTGATAGAATCTTTTTTTTTGAATGGTAGAGTGAGAGATTCAAACTCTACATTCATGATAGAATCTCATATGCAAATAAGAGCCTCTGTCGAATACCTAAGCACTCTACAACATAAGGATCAAAACCACTAGGAATATCTACCTCCATGGCTCCAAGGACAATCCTCGTGTGATGGAATGAGCTTCAACATTAATAGAATTCGGGTTAGAAAACACCATGATATCTACATTTAAGTTTGAGACAAACTTTGCTCAGGAGTATTCCACTTGACTTCCCTTGAGACATGAGCACACATAAAAGTTCAGACTATGCCTTGATAATTTTCAACCGTCCACTTCACACCTCCTGTCCCATAAAAAATTCCACTGCAAATGCAAAGGATTGTTGCCCAATTTAAAACCCAAAAAGGAAGTGTAGGAAAATATTTATCCTTTTGATACAAGAAATGGGGACACCTTTAGAAGGTAAATTGCTTAATTAGTCCTCAACTTTTTATGAAAAGAGGGATTTTGATCCTCAAATTTTTTTTTTAACCAAACTAACTCTAACCTTTCATTTAAGTTGTTGAGGAACTAATTTAACTTATCTTTTTTAGCTTTTGTGTCACATGAGCTGCACATGATGTCTTTTGTATGAGCATTTTAATAAAATATTTAATATCTTTTTATGAAATAAAAATTAGAACATAAAAATAATAAAAACAATAAATAATAACAAATATTATTAATACAAAAATAAAAAACAAATCAGAAAACCAAAAAAAATTAATACAAATCAGAAAACCAAAATCATAAGCCCTTCTCCCTCTCACCCCTGTCACCTTTGTCAAAGTCGCCCCCAAAAACGCATGGTTTTGCAAACGAGGTGGAGCCTAGGTGGTCTCTATTGTCAGAGGAGTGTAGCAACGGGGTTGCAATCTTGACTGTGGGTCACTTTTTGTGATGGGTCGCGTTTTGCTGTAGGTCGCAATAGGGGTTATAGCCGTAGCATGAAAGGTCGGCTGGGTGCAACAAGGAGGGGGCTCAATGGTGCCATGGTGGCAGGTGGGGGTTGGGTAGACACGATATTTCAAGAAGGGAGAGGAGCCAATAAGGTTTGGGGGGGCTCTGGGAGGAGCCGATAAGGTTAGACTAAAATTTTAGTTTTGTGAAAGGTTAAGAACCAATTAAGCAATTTATCTTTTTTTGGATCGAAAGCCCATACCATCCTTGTTTGGGTTGGCCAATCTACCATCATTGTTTCTCAACCAAGGCTTGATTAAACGTGCTGAAATTATGGAAGCTCAAGCCACCAGCCTTTTTGGGATAACACAACAATTTTCACCGCCACTAATAGAGCACTTTCAAACTCTAGTCACCTCAACAAAACCGAGCCACCATCGCTTGCAAGTCCTAGTATAGTGCATAAGGAATCTTAAAGCTCCCCATCGAATAATAGGAATGGCCACTAGTATTGCCTCCATAATTTTTTTTTTTTAAATTCTCTAATTCTTAACATATTGTTGTAAATACTCTTTTTATTCTTTCCAATCACAAGGGTAGCCCTAAATCTGAGTCCTAAAAGACAGGGGATCACAATCCTCACCTTAGTGGCCACATTCAAGTCAAATGCAACCATATATTTGAGAAATTCATAGACTAATCATAATATAGCAATAACTTATTATTATCTCTTCATTTCTCAGTATTCCCTTTGCAAAATAACAAATTATCATGGCTTGCGACAAATATTATTGGATATCTTTTGAACGCTTTTAGAATGATTGCCAACTCTTCTCCCAAAGTTTATTGGCTAGGATTCCTAAACTCTAAAGGGAAGCTAATGAATTCCATATGAAAGACAAAGAAATAGGTCTATAGGAAAACTTTCCCTAAGGAATCTACCATATATCAGTCATTTAATTTCACAATGTAATTTCTCAAATCACAAATCAATATTTGATCAACCAAAAAGAGATTTAGACAATAGAATTGATCTATATATTTTTTTGAATAATTAATATAAATACTTTATTATACGTATCACAATTGTTTATTTAGCACTTCAAAATATATGATTCCATGTACCATGTTATCTTGAGGTCTAAAATAAATATTTAATGTTAACTTATATTTATTTTGTCACATAAAATACAATATCACAATCATATATCAGTGTTGACAATGCGGGCCACATAGTTCCAGACAGAATAAGTGCGCATGCAATACGGTATAAGTAACCTATACTTGGCCATTTTCATTTGATGGGTTCATTAAATTTTTTGCATCAAAACTAAATTAATTGTAGATTAATGCCCCAAATTTACATTTATTTGGCAATATAATGCAAATTTCCCTAGCATCTTAACCATTGTAGCTAGGGCTCGTTTGACAGAGCTTTACTTGTGTCATTGATTAGTAGAAAAAGAAAAGTAAATGCTACAAGTTTTTAATAAATGTTTGAAAGCATATTTTTAAAGGAGCCTAAATGAATCAAAATAGTTTTAAAAACATTTTAATAAACAACAAAATTGTTGCAATAAAGTTTATAACGTCTTGTTAAAACTTTAGTATAAATTTTAAAGTTTACTTCAAAAGAACCTTTTTGACAATCACATTTTGTGGCTTTGATCGGAGGTTTCTGAATAGACAAAGCTCTTCTATTAGAACACGCAAACACTTTCAAAAATAGTTTTTGTATTCAAAAAACCAAAAACAGCTTTCAAAAAGATTTGCCAAACTAACCCTTAATGAGTATTTTTATCATCGCATTTTAAAAACTAATAGAGTTAAAAGTAATTTTAATGTAAATTAGTTTGGATAAAGTAATATTTTTATAACGTTACTAAAAATTAAGGGGCGTCAATGCATAAAATGTTTGGTAAATTTAATTTCAACTCAAATAATATAAAACTTTCACATATTATATATTTTTAGTTTTAACTTTTACGGTCAACTCACCCTCTAAATACCTAGTAATATTGGCTGATCAAGGGCGTCGGTAAAATTTTCTCGGAACAATTTGATCCTCCGCTAAAAACTAATTGACGACTGATGATGAGAAAATGACGTAACTTATATACTTTGTTGCTTGGATGCTAGAAGAACGAACTTTCTAGGAAAGTACTTAGAGGAAAAAAACAACTTCCTAGAATCAACCCATTAGTTTATGCTTTTTTTTTTTTTGCTAATGCAATCCAACCATTAACTTGACAAAAATTTGTGTACTTATGCTTATCTCTACATAAAAATTTGGGATACTATGACTTTGGTACTCTATGTCTTATAGAAATATCATATTAATATCATGTTGTTTATAAAATATCAAAACAAAACCTTGTAGTTTTCGAAAACATTATTTCAATACCTTAAATTTGTGTTTTTGACATAAAATTTTACTTTTATCCTTTTATTAATGAATTTTAAATTATTTTTTAAAAACTATAATAGAAAATCAAAACAAAAGATTAAATAAAACTCATTAAAGACTTATTTATTTTTTATCATTATTTGTATTTATTTTCTTTTACAGTTTTCACAAAATAATTTGAGGTTTATTAATAAAATAGGAAGTTCAAAATTTAACGTCACAAAACACAGGCCAGGTACCAAAATTATGTTTTAGAAAACTATACGGTACCATTTTTATATTTTTTAAACAATAAGATACCAATGTAATGTTTCTCTAAAACACAGGATACCAAAATAATAATATCCCTAAAAATTTTATTGAAATGCCTCGACAATGTGACAATAGCTAGAATCCAGTATTGTTCTTTTATGGATAGGATGAATATATATACATATATATATATATATATATGTATATAAATCAATTATAGTTTGTTATATAGGCCCCTAAGCATTTAAAAAATCTCTCTAAATTCCTAAAACGAATAATGGAGAGAGAACCATTGGTTGCTGGTTACATTTTTGTCACCTTTAGGGGTCTAGTCTAATTTTTTTTCCCTTCTTTCTGAGAATAATAAACTTTTTTCTTTCTTTTTTTGAAGTTATTTTTCTTTAATTTCTAAGTAGGAGAGAAATAGAAAAGCTTTTTTATAGACTGAAGAGAGTGAGTGTAACGAGCAAAGGAAGTGAAGATAATATAAACAGAAAAATTGCAGTGTAAATGCCTATTATTCTATTTATGGTGATTCGTAGAAAATGAGTATAATTTTTCCTAAGAATCACCGTAAATGGAACAATAGGCTTTTTCTTTTTCTTTTTTTTTTTGTGAGGAATTAGCGCGTTTCTTCTCGAGAAAAGTCTAATTGACTGTTAAAAACTCCCATTTTAATAAATCCTTGCAAAACTTAAAGACATGAAAACAGTATTTTAGTCATGGGGTTTGATTAAATTTGCTAAATTAAAGACGTTTTGAAGGTTTTTCTTTCTTTTTTTTTTTTTTCCTGCTACGTCTTGAGAGGTATGTTAAAATGGTTTTTCCGTCACTTTCAAAACAAAAAAACAAAAAACAAAACAAAAACAAAAGAAGGAGAAGTTCTTTTCACACCTTGAGCTTGTTCAAATCTTGTGAATGTCAAGGATTTTAACAAGGAATAAAAAACACAGGTTGATTGTGACTTTCTTGAAAATACAGTTCAAAACGTGATACATAAAATACATTAAAAATTTGCAAGATATTTAAAAAATGAGTTTAAACTTAAAAAATAAATTTAAATACTCTAATACGTGAGAATTTTACGCTATAGTATATTTTTATTTTACAATATAGCATGTAAGAGCTTCACACTATACATGGTTTAAACTCGTAAATTTAAACTCATTTGTAAATTACAAAAAAAAATAATTATATATATAATAATAATAATTTCAGGTGGCAATGCACAATTTTTATCTTTTATCTTTTTTCCTTGAGTCATGCCAAACGAGGAAGTACATTTTACTGTATTTTATGAAAAATAATTGATTTAATTCCTGATTGCTTTTTCAGGTATGAAAATTCAAGGGCACGCGAACACGATTTCACACTGCAGCGAAGCAACAAAAGGCGATTATTTATTCTCTGCTAAAAACTAGTTGACGACTGATGATGAGAAAATGATGTAACTTATTTATTTTGTTCCTTGGATGCTAGAAGAACGAACTTTCTAGGAAAATATTTGGAGAGAAAAAAATAATCATTACTAGAATGAACCCATTAATTTATGCTCTTTTATGTTGGTGATGGAATTCATCCCTTAATTTAATAGAGGGAAAAATGTCAACGATAATGACATGGACTTGTGCATTTATGCTTATCTCTAAATAAAAATTTGAGATATTATTATTTTATTACCCTATGTTTTAGAAAAATATCACATTGATTATCTTTTATTTGAAAAATATCAAAGTGGTATATTATAGTTTTCAAAAACAACATTTTAGTATCCGAGAGTTCGTGTTTTTTGATATGAGATTTCTTTTTTATCCTTTTGTTAATAAATTTTAAATTAATTTTTTTAAAACTATAATAGAACAAGAGATTAAACAAAACTCATTAAAAAAAAATTGATGTGGACTTATTCATTTTTTAATCATTATTTGTATTTATTTTCTTTTATAGTTTTCACAAAATAATTTGAGGTTTATTAATAAAAAGATCAGTTGAAAATTTCATGTCAAAAAACATGAGCAAGGTACTGAAATGATATTTTTGAAAACTACAAGATATGATTTTGATATTTTTTAAACAACAGGAATGTAGCTACAATCCAGTATTGTTCTTTTATAGATAGGTTATATATATATATATATATATATATATTTATATCCGTTATAGTTTGTTATACAAGCCCCCAAACATGAGAAAAGTCTCTCTAAATTCCTAAAACCAAGAAGGGAAAGAGAACCGTTGGTTGCTCGTTACATTTTTGTCACCTTCAGGGTATAAATATTAATTTTTTCCCCTTCTTTCTAAGAATAGAAAACATTTTAATTTTTTCCCTTTTTTGAAGGTATTTTTCTTTTATTTTTAAGTAGGAGAGAAATAGAAAAGCCTTTGTAACGAGCAAAGGAAGTGATGATAATATAGACAGAAAATTACGGTGTAAATGCCTACTATTCTATTAATGATGATTCCTAGAAAATGACTATAATTTTTCTAATGAATTCCATAAATGGAACAATAGGTTTTTCTTTTTTTCTTGTTTTCTTTTTTGTGAGGAATTAGCGCGTTTCTTCTCGAGAAAAGCTGGGTTGGCGTGCTGCCATCATCACAAAAGATGGGAGCTTTTTTTTTTTTTTAATTATTTCAAAAAAAAAATCTCAAAGCTTTATAGGGTATTTGAGAAATGAAAATAAAGGATAAATCTCTCATTTTATCTTGTGTTTTCAAGAAAAACTCCACCATCCTCTATGCTTCTAATTCATAAAGTATTTGACATAATGGTGGGAACTACTAATTAGAACTGTTTTTACTATAACATGTAAGAGCTTTATATTATAGTAACTTTTTTTTTATTGTAGTATGTGAGAATTTTACACTGTTTATAACTAAAATAATGGTTCAAACTACCTTAAGCCAAACACCATTGAAATGTTAAAAACTCCCATTTTATTATCTTTCTGAAACTTAAGGTATGAAAAGACTATTTTACTCATTTTAGTCATGGGGTTGATTAAATTGGCTAAATTATAGGCGTTTTGAGTTTTTTTTTCTCTTTTTTTTTTCCAACTACGTTTTGAGGTTTGCTAAAATGGTTTTTTCGTCACTTTCAAAACCAAAAAAAAAAAAAAAACTTTTCACGCCTTGGGCTTGTTCAAACCCTGTGAAAGGCAAGGATTTTAACTGGAACTAAAAACACAGAGAATGATTGTGGCTTTCTTGAAAATTCAGTGCAAAACGTGCTAGATAAAATACATGAAAAATTTAGAAGATATTCAGGATATGAGTTTCAACTTAAAAAATAATTTAAACACTATAGTAGATGAAAATTTTATACAGAAGTATATTTTTATTTTATAATATAATATATAAGTGTTTTACATTATACATGGTTTAAATTCATAAATTTAAATTTATAAAGTGTTTGACAAAATTAATTAAAACAAACTTTTTAATTATAAATAATATAAAATTTTTATATGCTACAATAAAAAAAATTACAATAATATAAAATTTTTATATGTCATAACTATAATATAAAATTTTTATATGTTACAATATTTTCAACCAGACGTTTCTGTTAAGTCAAAAAATAATTATACATATAAAATAATAATAATAATTACAGGTTGCAATACACAATTTTTATCTTTTATCTTTTATGTTTTTGCCACGTAGCCCACAAATTATTGTCCCAATTAAGAGGCTTCAAAATCATTGAGTCATAGAAAACGAGGAAGTACATTTTATTATATTTTATGAATAAATAATTGATTTGATTCCTTATTGGCTTCCCAGGTTTGAAAATTCAGTGGCGTGTGAAAACGATTTCACATTGCAACAAAGCAACAAAAGGGGCATTATTTATTTATTTATTTATTTTAAGGGGGTTGTTACTGGCAGGACGAGGCTTTTCCCACTTATGTCTATCTGGTTCCTTGAACGATATATCTTCGTTTAAAATTTTGGTTCTAATTATCAATTTAATTATAAACGGTATAAAACTCTCAACAACTATAATAAAAGGTAAAAAATAACTAATGCAACATGCTACAATCTCACACTTAAAACATCAATTACAATTGATGATTCAAATGGCCCAATAATTGTTCTTTACTAAGCACACAAAGGTCTGCTCATTTTTCCATAGTAATAACACTTCAAATTTAAAATTTTATATTTAATTTTGTTTAAATCGACTACCTTAATTTGAAACGTTCTACTTAGGAAAGCATTATTAGTCTGTTTGTTTCGAGTACTCTTTGGATTTTTTAGACTCAAATTTAGATTTGAGTATTAAGAATATTTAGTTACGTGTTTGTTTCTCCTAAAATCCAAATCTTTTGAGTATCAAGAATTATATCTCTTAAAAAATGACTTATTTCCATTAAATATTGTGTAAATTAAACTGTTGCGCCTTAAATTTTTTTCTGCATAATGCAACCGTTATTTTTAATCTTGACAAAATATACCCTAAATTTTGAAAATCATGCAATTGAAATCTAATAGCTAAGAAGCATTAAAAAGCATGAACAATTTTGATCATGAAATTCGTATACAAGTTTTCTTAAGAGTAGATCTCGTCATTTTAAGAAAAAAAAAATTGAAGCTTATCACGTGAAAAATAGTTTTTATCGAAAATTAAAAGTAACTATTGAACATCAATTATTAATTATTTTAAAGTTTAGAATGTATTATGCCAAGATTGAAAAGGATATATTATGCAAAAAAATGAATAGTTCATGATGCAATAATGCTATTTACTCTAAATTGGAAGATTATTCTCGTCCCTTGAGTTGTTTTCTCAATACTTCAAGATCTACGTATAAAAAAATTACTTTAACAGATTAAACATTACATATATCTATAAAAAACGTACAAATATTTTGTAAATATTTACAATTTTTAGGAAATAGCATGTCGTAACTGACTATACATGATTTTCGTTTTATGTTTTATCCTGAGTTTTTCATTACGCTCTAATTAATGATATATGGACTCTTTTCCGTACAACTTTTATGAAATGGATGTGATAATTAAATATATATGAAGAATTTATTTTGTCTTGAACTATCAGAGAAGTTCTTCAAGTATAACTTGAGAAACATCTTAAATTTGAGGTGCCATTACGCAAACTCAGTAAATTTCAGGTGTTCTGTAAGGACGAAACTAACCCTCCACTTAATGAAGATATGTTATGTTTTATGACCCTTTACCAAAGCTTTCTGGTGGCAAAGCAAGGCATTTTAAACTTAAGACTTTATGAAAAATGATAAACTTACTAAAAAAAATGATATACTGTATTAAAAATGCTATTTTTTAAGATTTATTTGTTCTTATAAATACTAAATGTATTATTTATGTAACACCCCGAAGTTAATTAAATGGTATTAGAATGATAAATGGTAGATTAATGTGCCTTAATGAGCATTTTAAATTTAATTTGAATGTTTTGTGGAAATTTAGTAACCTTGCATAATTTAACTTTTTAATGATTATTAGTTACCCTAAATTGTTTTCAATTGTTAATTTAAATTTTTACAAAGCAATTTGATTTCAAAAATAGTGTGCTGTTGCACATAGTTCTGTGCAACCACTTTCTCTATTTTCCTCTATTTATTTCATTTTCTCTCTCTCTTTCCTCCCATTTTCTCTCGCTCACCCCTCTCTCGTCTCTCTCTCTCTCTTCCTCTCGGTTCACTCACTCTCTCTCTCTCAATCTCTCAAAATTTTTGAAACAAATTTCGTTTTCAAGCTTCGGGCTAGGAGATCGAAGGCTCGAGGACAAGATTCAACAACAAAAACAACGTTTTCAAGCTTTGATTCGAGGTTAGATTTTAAAACTCAAAGTTTTTCAATTTTTCAAGATTTTCTTGCATTTTGAAATTTTAGAGTTTCTAAGCCTAGAAAAGCTTCAATCTAAGTTAGATGGACTTAGATTAGCTAGAATGTAAACTTCATTTCATCAAAAACGGATTAGAATCAAGATTTTTCATTTTTCC
>CAMOHE010008365.1:2201-31677 GCA_946598075.1 Artocarpus hirsutus
TTTTTTTTTAATTGTTACTGTAGCATATGAAAGCTTTACACTATTCATAACTGAGTTTGTAGTGGAAACTAAGTGGTGAGAACCATTACCAAACACATAGTAAGTAGGTGGCGATGAGACTTTGGACTACATGTTAATACACCATAGGCCTGACCGTCACACCAACCCTTTGGCTTACACAAAATAAAGTTAAGGATGAATCTCACAAATTTTTCTCCAACTTTATCTTAATCTCTATTTGATTTCTAGTCCAAACTTGAAGCTTGACGTTGGTTTGTACTTGTTTTAACCCTTAATTCTATTGTTAAAAAAGGGGACAAAAAATAATGACTATTCATTAAAAGAGTATTATTTTGGTCAGCATGACATGAATATTTGGTGCATTATTTATAGAGTGGTATTTTTTATCGGGATTGTTTGCCTATTTCACTTTCTTTTTAAAGCCCAATTGACGGAAGGGTTACCACTGAAATAAATTTTTAAATTGGCTTAATTTTAGCACGTTTTAAAAGTCAAGTACAAAGTCGAATTGAGAAAAATATTCGAGAAGGATTAACTCTAAATTAAATGTATATGAAACGCTCCCAAAACTTTTGAATGACATACGGTGGTTATAGTTTTCAGAATGAAAAATGGAAGCAAGGACAAAAAAGTTAAAAATTTCTTTATAGGTAGTCCTTGTATTTTTGTTTCTTTCATCTGTCGTCCACCAAGCGCTGGATTCTGAATCAAAAGGTTCTCTGAAAGACAAATGAGAACAAGTGATTGGAGACAAGTAAACTAAGCAAAACCTCTAGAAAGCAGCATGGGCAACTGAAATTTTTGTTGGGTTGCATTGGCCTTGGGACAGAATCATTTGCATCGATTTTCTTTGTCCTATTTTTATTTACAACTTTGAATATGTGTATTATTAATATGTTGTTTTGGGTGTCTGTCTCATGAGTCCCACATGTCCACTTTTATTTATTTACTTAATTGAATCCCAATTTTATCATCATGCAAATTAAATACTTTGTTTTCTTTGTCCTATTTTTATTTACCATGTTGAATATGGGTATTCTTTGTATATTGTGGTGGCCCACATGTCCTCTTTTATATATTTATTTATTTATTGAATTCTACTTTTTATCATCAGGCAAATTAAATAATTGATTATACTTTGGTCCTATTGTCTTGTGTCTTTTAATTCCAGAAGGTTGGTTGCCAAAGCCCCAACTTTCCTATTTTTGTGTTTGACCAATCATCTCCACTAACTCATGAAGAGTGGACAAAAGAGGGGACCTAAATGAAAGCAGAGAACAAAAAATTAATAAATGAAAAGAAAGAAAAATTAATTTTTTATTTTCTTTTTAAGTCCTCAATTTTGCATAATGATTGGAGAACGCGGGACCCATGTGAAGTCCTCAGGGTACAGAGTAATGCATGGACAAAACATTAATTTAATTATAATTAAAACATCAATATCTATATATATATATATATATATATATATATATATATATATGCACACACAATTTAACTGTTGCTTTTTAAAGCATGTTAGTGTTACTAGCGGTTAATCTTCCGTACTTACCCGCCTCTTCCGCTTGCTTTTCCTTGAGGGAGCTTGTGCTTTTCTAATGCTATATTCGGTAGAGCAGGGAAAATAGAAGGGAATGAGAAGTAAAAAATGAAGGTGAAGAAAATAAAAAGAAACCAAGAATTTTTTTTTTTAAATATTGATTAGTACTAGATGAGTTTGATGGAAAATGTCTAATTTATTTTTTAAAAATTTTTTATACACGTGTTTATGGTGTGATTAGGGTCAAAATGGTTATTTGACATAGTATTTATTTTGTCAAATATTTTCTGTCCTACGTTTTTTAAAAAAAAAAAAATGGAATGATTGAAAAATGATGGGCCTATGGATTTACTACTAATTTTCTTTATGATTTTTCTATACCAAACAACCAAGACTACTAGTTTTCCAAAATCCCTCCAACATTTTTCCTTCCATTTGCACTTCACCCCATATGTGTGTGTGTGTATAGAGGTGACACAAATTACTCTTCACTGTCTCGACCTATATAATTGTAGTCTTTTTACAGAACTATCAATGAAAATATTGAAAATATTTTCATCATTGAGCAAAACATTAAAGAATTTTCTTACTCATTGAACAATTTAATTGTGAGATTCATATGCATCACTTTGATTCAATATGAGGAAAGAGTTCTATATAAAGTGCAAATTAGAGTTTGGACCACGTATTGTAACATGAGGTTTACATTCTAGTATGCTATTATTTTATACTGTAACATATAAGAGTTTTATTCTATTTACGGTTTGATCTATGGAGTTCAGACCACTCTCCTAAATATCCTAAAAATGTATAATAAGAAAGGGTAAATTAAGACATTAATTTCAGAATTTTTTTTTGAGAAACATGATTAACCTTTAGAAGTATAAGTACCTATTTATATCCTCGTATGTTAAAATGTGCCACGTGAATCTCTAAAATAATGAAAACATTGCTTGTAAAGTCCTCCATCTTGGTTTTTTACTTTTTTTTCTTTTATCTTTAAATGGGTATGGCATGGTGCGTGTTTAACCTAACTAGAGACTTAAGTCAACACTTTTTGTTGAAGATTAGAGCCACAAATTTTCCAAAAAAATAAAAAATAAAAATAATGGCATTTTATGGACATGCACATAAGGACCCCGTGTGTAGTGTTTTGTTCCTTTGGAGACCCATATGACATATTTTAATAGTTATGGATCTAAGCGCAATATTTTTAAAAAGTTGGAGACCAAGGTTGCAATTCTCTCAATGCACAAATATTGTTATAAAAAAAATTTTTAAGAGAAATTATTTAGGAAGTTTTATTTTTTTTTTAAACTAAGAGGTGAAGAAGATATTTAAACTTTGCACCTTTAATAAATTTTGGGTAGATTTACAACTATATTATGCTTGCAACGACTTTGGAAAGGCATTCTTGCCTGTAAAAGAGGGAAAGAAACAGCTTGTAATCATATTATCTATGAGAATACCGATTACTGCAATTGCGTGTACAAAGTGACCAAGTGAAAAGAGCCAAAATCAGCCGCTTGCCATCTGGCTATAATAAATGCTTATGGTTTGTTTGGTAGGTGGATTTGAAATGATGTGGTTTAGAACTTAATGATTTGATCTGTAGGTTTTAAACTATGTGATTTAAATCGTGGTTTTGAACTTATGTTTAGAATATAAAGGTTTAAAACAAAAATATCAAGTTTAAATGAAAACTGATGTTTGAAAAAATATAGTTTATAAAAAGAAAACGAGAATGTAAATAGTTATTATTGTACAAATGGTTCAAATCATTAGAATTTAAGGGAGATAAAATTTAGATTTTAAAGATTTAGACCATTTTAAAATTGTTTTTATTGTTTAAACTGACTTCAATCGTTACTTAATTAAAGGCGAATTTATACCGTCTACATAATTTGAACTGTATAAAACCAACGTACCAAAGGCTATGTAGAGGTCTATCTCAACAGCCCCCAGTCATGATTCATATATTTATGTAGAAGTTGATGGTCTTCAACTCAATTTGGAGTTTGAAAATGTACACTTTATCATCATAATTAAAAAGTCTTAATTCAACGAAAGCCAAACTGGGGACCAAAAAAATCATTCATGCGGAAGATGGAGACTCTTTGCATAGCATTTTTCTTACAAAATGAACTAACCGTGAATAATACTATAAAATAATTAGGAGGTCATAATGGACAAGCAAGAGACATTTAATGTGCTTATTTGAGTTTGAAGGAAATAACAAAAGGCAAGTGGGACCAAAAAAAAGATTCTTGTATGCAAAACTTTTGGGGTTACTTAATTAAACTTTATGTACATGGTCGTCTTTGTGAGTCGGCCTCCAATTTTGTGGAAATTAAGAGCTTGTTTGGGAATATAATATGAACTAGATAAAATTAGTTCAAATTAGGTTTGATACAATGTTTTTTCGTATAAAATTTAAATTATTATAATATTTTAAATTTAAACTGTTATTATGTAGCGTATGAAAGTGTTTTATTTCCTCATTCATTTCTCCAAATTGTTGTTTGCTTAATAGAGCTGGGTCTTGACTACTTTGATCTCCGCATGGGTGTGAGGTTGTTCGCAATATTAGGTGTCTTGTCTGGTGTGCTTTGGTCGTGGCCGTTTGCTGGGATCCGGGGGCTGGGCGGTGGTCCAAATGTGGCATGCGGGTCTATGGTTGGAGGAGATTGGCCTTGTCATATTTGAGCTTAGGATGCAGGCAGGTTACTTCGTTAGCCTGGATGTGATGTTATCTTTGTTTTGCTTTTGTTTTATTCAATAAAGGTGTGATTGTTTGCCTTGATGAATGTTTCTTGTTTATGTAACAATTAAAATGGTCTCTCTATCTTCTAGTTTTTTTTTTTTTTTTTCTAAGTCCAATCTGCAAGAGTTTGTTTTTGTAGTGTTGTTTTGTAGGTTTAGGTGACGACTTTAGTCTTACATTTCTCAGCTCTCAATTGATAGGGTTTAAAAAATAAGCATGATGTGGGCTTGTTCTTATTGTGCCGAAGTACTCCTGCCCTCAAGCTTCTGGCACACACCTTCCCCGTTGAAGGTTGATATGTTTGTTCTAATGGTACCGATTTTTGTTCAAGAATATGTCATATATTACAAGACAGGTCACATATGTTTGCATTGGTTATATGGTTGAATGAAATCTTTCCTTTAAAAAAGAAATGTCTGGTCATGTTAAAAAAAAAAGAAAAAAAAAAGAAAGAAAGAAAGAAAGAAAGAAAAGTCCGGCATGTGGTTAATGAACTGGGGCCCAATTTGAAATAAAGAATGGGATTTTTGTGAGAGATGCTAAGACACTTGATAAGGCATGCTTTGATAATTGAGGGCATTTTTTTGTGCCTAAAATATCTTCAACATGATTCTTGAGAACCCTTTAAAAGTCACGGAAAGAAAGTGGGTAATGGAATAGGTTGGTGTTTTTTTTTTTTTTTTTTAATTTTGTATTTATGTACCCTACATACCCTATTAACCTAAAATTGTCCCTCTAAAAGATCGAACCGAAAAGCTTAACCTACCTCATCCTTCTCAACCATTAGGCTAGCCCAGTCGTGTTGTCAAATAAGTTGGTGTTATTTGGTGGTGTTATTGGAATAGGTCATTCACCTTAGTAAAATGTTTTTTTGAGATTACTTTTTGTTTTACAAGGATTATATGAAATTAGATTTACTGGAAACATATTTGAAATTTTCGTTAATTTCGAAACCTGCCCCCGTAGCATTCATCAACAACAAATTGTCTGCATCTTGGAGCCCACTTTGCCTATGTACTTGAAAAATTAGACCCCAAAATTGCACGGCAGGACTCATATAGAGACCCCATGTGGAAAAAGAAACTTGGCCAGGGTTAATTATCAAAACTTTTTGTCACAACCCAAAAGCTCCAATAGGTAGGTATCATTTAGTTGAAGTGGAACATGACACCATAGCCCAACCAAGGATCACCAGCCCCCCAATAAGAGTCCCCCATGCTTCCTGACTCCACTTTCTCACTGACCTCACCAACTTTATGACATCTTTCCCTGTAAAAAGAAAGAAAAAAGAGAATGTCCTTTTTTCCCTCGCAAGCATAGGGCTCTTTTTCATCTCAGTGGTCAATCATGACCCTCATCACCAATTTGGTCGATAAAATAAGTGAAGCAAGTTGTTTGCTTCAAAGTATGGCATACTCAACCAACATATTTTAAATGAAGAATAGAGTAAACCAATAATGCTTCCTCTTCTTCCCTCATTATTTGTCTTGCGTTGTGTTTGCTTCATTATGAGAATAATATAAATTATTATTTATAACCAAGCAATCAAATTGCAGAATTGCCTTGATTGGTTGTTCCTTTGGACTCAAATTCAATGTCTAAATTTTTGTATTTTAAATAGTATCCAACCAATCATATTATAACATATTATTTTATGAAAAATATGTAAAAATCAAGTAAACATTATTTCAAACTTTTTAAATGACGTATCATTTTATTATTGATTGGACACCTTTTGAAACACCAAAATTGGACACAATATTTAAATCCGTTTTGGTTGGAATAATAATTTTCTATTTACTTGTGTTTCTTATTATAGCTCATTAAGACATGGTCAAAAGTTTAGAATATATTAGAAGAGTTCATTTGGCAATTTAGATGGGAAATGTGCAATGGATTTCCAGGAAAAAGAATCGTAGAGAGTCTTTCTTTATCAATTCTATATTGATTATTCAAAGAGTAGGGTTAGCGGTCAATGGTAATCTCAGCATTTTTAATACCAAATCTATGTGGCAATTGAGTTATCATGCTTATATTTGAAATAATGACAACTAACATTTTCATGTCCGAATATTTGCTCACAAAGTAAATAAAAAGAGGGTTTAATTTGGTAATAAAAAAAGGGTTTAGTTTGGTGATAAGTATCAGCAATTCTAACAGGGTTCTCGTATAATAAGAATTGTTTTTCATTAACGGTAGAAATGCATTTAAAAATTCACACCCACAATACAAAATTGTTTTCCACCATTAATCTAATGATAGAAAAAAATTAATTCAACAATTAAAACAATGTTACTGCTCGTAGAAAATAGTGCAGTTCCTATTGAAAAAGTTCATAAAAAACTTAACCATATATTGCTACAAGATAATACTTAGTGGCAATGACGTAGTCTATATATATATATATATACATGTATGTATGTATGTATGTGTGTGCCTTTTTTAATGCGTGTTGGAAATTCCGTAACACGTCCATCTACAGCAATAATTTAGTTTCCCAAATGGTAAGGACTTGTTTTGGTCAATAGGAACATTGCACTTGAAACGAATTATTCATACTTATCCTTGTAGTATTCAACGGACGCCATAGCATCCAATGGAATTCGTTTGCATCAATAATTTACTAATTAAGATGTTGAAAATGATGCGCTAATGCGCTAATTCCTGTCAATTTTTAGAATGTGTTATATGAGATCACAAAGGAAAAAGTAGGTTTTTCACCTTTTTTTTTTTTTGTGTATTTTCAAAAGCGTTATCTTTTTAAGGTTTACTTTTAGAAATACCATATATGTTTATTTGTGATACAACTTAATACTTTATATGAATGATAATATGATATAAACTTTTTAAATGAGCGTAAATAAACACAACTTTTAAAAAGTGTGACGTAACATGTAATTTTCTCTTCTTCTTTTTTTTTTTTGTTAAAATAACTTTTGCACCAATTAAAACCTCATATTTTGTAACATAATCTTTCTTAATTATGGCTTGTTCTAGCATCATATAAAAACTTCTTATAAATTCAATGAACAAAGAGCGTCATTAATCAAATCATCATAATTGGATAGGATACAAATCGTTTAAGATTTCATAACAAAGTCGAATTACTCATAAATATTTTAGTGCAAAAAGAAGTATTTTTTGTATTATACAGTAAAATTTCCAAGTGTATATATGGAACCTATGGCGACCTATAAAAGATTGGTGGTAGATTTATATGTTTCCTTTAAGAAAAATATATCTATTATAATGAGGAAAAAAAATTCTTGGATAAACATGTTTTGAATCGCTCTGATCGACTTTTGCTAACCACTGGTATACTAATAGCTTACTTTTTGGTGGATATGCCATGATGTATTAATTTTTGAAAAAAACAAAAAATTGCCCCCTAAAAGAGCACCTTTTCAAGACTGTTTTTCTAAAAAGCTTTTTTCAAAACTGCATTTTTAATTAAAAAAGAAGATTTATTAAAAGTCTAAGTTACCTTTTTTTTCTTTAATAAGAAAAAATTATAAAAATTTCAAATCATACATCCTTCTCACTCTCCCTCATGAGGTAGATTACCCTGTCCGTCAACACGATAGGTTCTAGAGTAGGAAACTACCAAGTTCAAACATATTTTTTTAAAAACAAAAATATATCAACCGTCTTCGGTCAGTGGAGCGGAGTATCGGGGTATAACCTGGCAAGTTCCGGAGCATGAACCTACCAACTTCTAACATAGTTTCTTTGAAACAAAGAAGTACCAACCGCCTCTGATCACTGGCACAAGATGTCAAAGCATAACCTGGCAAGTTCTAGAGCTAGAACCTGTCAAATTCTAACATATTTTCTTTGAAACAAAGAAGTACCAACAGCCTTCAGTCGCCAATGCTGGATGCCGAAGCGTAACCTAATAGGTTTTGGAGCGGAAAGCCACCAGGTCCTAATATATCTTCCTTGAAACAAAGCAGTACTAACCATTATTCACTAGCACGGCATGTAAGAGTATAACCTAACAGGTTTCGGAGCGAGAACCTACTAGGTTATGTCTTGAAACCTGACCGAATCCTACCAGCCGTTGGCGCGGACGCTCACATATCAACAACAAATTCAATTCAAATCTCCACTCATCTATCAAAGAAGTGAATCAACTACATAATTTACAATAATAAGAATTGATAAATTAGAATTGTTTTCTAATAGGTTCTCATGTAATAAGAATTTTTTTTATTATTGGTAGAAACGTATTAAAAATTTATAACGCATAATACAAAATTGTTTCTAATTATAAATGATAAATCCAACATCCAAAACAACAGTTTCTACTTGTAGAAAATACTATACAGCTCTAATGGTAAAAATTTCCTAATAACTTAACCATATTATATTGCTACTAGATAATACTTTTAAATGATGTAGACAATATTGTGATATTTTGCAATATGAGTTAAAACGAAAACTTTTGGTTGCTGTAATATAAAACACCCACATGCTACAGTATAAGGCTCTCACATGCTACAATATTTTTAATCAAAATTAGCTATAACCATTGAATCTAACAATGCTCCCAGACACCCTATATGCCTTTTTTTTTTTAATGCGTGTTGGAAATTCTGTAACACGTCCAACGACGGCAATAATTTAGTTTCTTTAGATTGTGAAAATGGCAAGTATTTGTTTTGGTCAATGGAAACATTTTACTTGAAACGAATTATTCATGCTTATCCTTGTAGCATTTCAACAGACGGTATAACATCCAATGGAAATTGTTTACATAATAAATTCACTAAATATGTTGAAAATGATACGCTAATTCCCCATCTACCATAACATTGTACTTAACGTTAAAACTAATCATTCCTGTCAATTTGTAGTGTGTTTTATAAGATCAAAAAGGATAATAGCAACTTAATCACCAACTTTTATTTGTTGCCGAAATAACTTTGGCACCAATTAGAATCACTTTCTTTATTATTAATCTTGAAAAAATTTCATTTTAGTACTTTGTGTTATATCAAAATATAAGTTTGGTACTTTCTGTTTTAGAAAATTTTATGTCGATACCTCAATCTTTCAGAAAATTTTTTCAGTACCTCGGTATCCTTTTTTAGGACACGAAAAAAAAAATAAAATTACCTTTTTTATAAAATATAATCAGTTGATCAAAATTTTAAAAAAAAATATTTAAAAATTCTTATGCTTGCAACCAAGCACCCAAAATATTATCAGGTTCTTTTAAAGAGTTTTGGGTATTTGGTTACAGGCATAATAAGTTTTAATTTTTTTTACTCAAAATTTGGATCAACTGATTATATTTTATACAAAGGGTAATTTTGTCTTTTCGTGTCCTAAAAATGGACTTGTATGTACTTAAAAAAAATTTCTAAAAGATTGAGGAATTGACATGAAAATTTTCAAAACAGAGGATATTAAACTCATATATCGATAAAACACAGGGTATTAAAATAAAATTTTCCCTATAATCTTTCTTAGTCATGGGTAGCATCATAATTAGGCCGTTTAACACTTCAATTGTAACTGAAGTATTAAGTTTAAGAACTGCAAGTGTGAGCTTTATATTATAGCAGCTTTTTGTTTTTTATTATAGGTACTGAGAGCTTTAAACTATTCACAGTTAAAACCGATGAGTTTTATCTCAACCTGTCATCGTTTCTCAATTTTTTTTCTTTATAAAAGCCCTCAGCCTGTTCTGGTTTCTCAATTTTTTTCTTTATAAATCCCCTCAGCCTGTCATGCGTAAACTTTTTATTAATTCATTGAACAAGGAGTGTCATTAATCAAATCATCATAATCGGATAGCATACAAATCGTAGGTAACAAAATCGAATTATTCGGGAACATTTTACTGCAAAAAGAAGTATTTTTTCGGTTTTATACAGTAAAATTTCCAAGGGTATATAGGGAATCCATGGCGACTTATAAAAGATTTGTGGTAGGCTTATATTTTTCTTTTAAGAAAAATATGACGATCTATTATGACAAGAAATAAAAATTCTTGGATAAACATGCTTGGAATCGCTCTAATCCACTTTTTAACCATCGGTATACCAATAGCTTACTTTTGGTAACCATTGCTATGCCAATAGCTTACTTTTTGGTCGATATGCCATGATTTATTTATTTTTTATCATATTGGTTTACTCTTATCACACCAGAAGTTTAAAATTGGTAAACTAGTTGTTATTAATTTCTCTCCATCTCTTTTAGGATATTTTTTCACATTTGCCACAAGAACTATGTCATTTATATCATTTTGCCCCTCAACTTTTAAAATATATTACTTAATCCTCTCATACTTTGTTCCCAAAGCAAGGTATCGTCCTTTCATCAAACTTTATTAGTTTTTCGACTCTTTTTGCCAAATATTTTGTATTTTTCCCTAAAACTATACCAGTTATGTTATTTTGCCTATGACTTTCAAAATATGTCATTATGTCCATCGATTTTTTTTGTTAGCAAATAACCTCCTTCTGTCTAACTTTATTCAGCTTAATAAATTAATTTATTTTTCTTCCAATTTTATGAGACCTTCACATCAAAGTAATCTATATATGTACCAACAACTTGCATGAATATTTTTTACAACATGTTATTTAAATACACATACAAATAAAACGCATGGGGGATAATAAAAAATAAAAACCCCCCCACAAACATGTCCACTATATGTTCTTGTTTTTAAAAACTTCAAGATCTCTGTTTTTTTTTTTTTTAAGAAATTTTATAGGTATTTTTTTCTCATTAAGCTCTTTTATGAACAATGAGGGAAATAGGCCAAACTAACAATGGAATAAAGATTAATAGACTAAAATTATAAAAAGGCTGGTAAATAGGGCATTTAATTTTAAATCGACAACCAAATAATATAATGACTAAAATACCTAAATTGAAAACCTAGTAGTGCCCTTTTCCCTCTCTCCCTTTGGTGCAGCATACCATCGCCAGTGGAGCTGCCATTGCATGCCATGGCGCCGCTGATTTTTGTGATTCTTGTCCATGGCTTTGTGAGCTATCTCATCGATGGCAGTTCGGGATCGCCAGGGAGGTCAACCTTCCCATCCAACACCCCGATTGGCGAAGCCTCTCGATGCCGCAGCAGCAAGGGATTGAGATTCGCTTCTTGATTTTGCTTGATGTTTACTTTGTTCATTGCAATGTTGCGATCGTTTGGGACTGCTTTGACGCAAGTTTGGATCTTGTATCGTTTGAGATCCCATTGCTGGAGGGCTTAAAACCAGGGGAGCTTGGTGGTAAAGAACTCCTTGCATGACGCCACTGTTAGACATTAAGAGGAGATAGAATGTAAGAAGCGAGACAGAGGGAGAGAGAAGTGAAATTTTTGTAGGGTTTTCCCCTATTTTTGAAAAATATTAGTTTGAGAATGAAAGAGTAAAAATAAAAAATTAAATTTTTAAAAACAATATGGCCTTTTGATTTCTAATTTTTGGAAATGCACTATGTACTTCTATTGGTTTTATTATTTGGTCTATTTGTTAGAAATTTCGCATAAAAAATTAGATTCTTAAAAAAGGTGGCATGTTATGTAATTTTTTCTAATGTGCTAGCAATCAAATGTTATGCCACACTTTTAAAAACTATGTTTATTCATGCCGCACTTAAAGAAAGCTATGCCACACTACGATTCATATTACATGTTTAAGTTTTATCATACTTAAATATATATATAATTTATAAAAAGTAAATTTTAAAAAATGACATTTATGAAACTTCCAAACTAATTATCTCAGGCTATTTACATTTTGCCACAAAAATGAAGCTTAGATTAATTTATGCCACTAAAAAAATAATTGCAAAGAATGTCAAGCCACATCATTATACTATATTTGATAATATCAAATATAATTTCAAGGGTTTTCTTTGCAATTGCCTTTGGTCTAAGCTTGGTGAGATGATGTGAGTGTCAGAGGCAAGTGATTTTTTTTGGGGCAGAAGTAAGCCAGCAAATTGGGCAAAGAAGAGCGAGGGTAATATGGTCGTCATAGGATTTTTATTGTTTTTTGTTGTGGTAGATCTTATAAGAGTTTTCATACCCATGACATATATTCATCCAGTTGCTAAAGTTGTGAGATAAATATTATTATCTCAAGAGATAATAAGGGAAATAGACCAGAACAATAGTTGAATAAAAATTAATAGAACAAAATGATAGAATAGTTAGTAAATAGACCATTTAATTTTAAATCTACATTAATTAAATAAAATGATTATTAAAATACCCAAAATGCAAAACCCTAGTAGCTAAATGCCCTTTCCCCTCCCTCCTTCTCTCTCTCTCTCTCTCTCTCCAACATAAAGAAACGACCTCTCCCAAAAAATACTCCCATCACCTAACTTGACCTTCATCAGAGCGACATCAATGGAGCATCTGTCGCCACCCAACCTTATCGCCATCAGAGCTCAATGCCAACTGCCCTCCGAGATCGTGAGCTACTAATCGCTGGGGAGATCGCTAAGCTTCAATCACTGAGGAGAACAACAAAGTCGTCTGGAGCAGTCTTCGTCACCAGATGAAGCAAGCGCCATAGTCGCAGAGGGAGAAGCTACGTTGTCGGACCCACGTGAAGGACACAAGAGTCATTGTCGTAGTCACATGGGTAGAGGTTGCTAGAGTCGCGCAAGGAGCAGCTTTGTCGTTGGCATCATCGCCGAAGCTGGAAGAGAGAATAAAAGGAGAATATTTTTGAAATTCTATAAATGTTTGGTCTATTTGCTTAAGTTATCAAAATTTTAGGCTAAAATTTTTATTAATTAATCATTTTAGTTTATTTGTTGCAGTTTTCTTGAGGGAGAATAGGAGAAATGTTAGATTTTTAAAATTTTTTGAAATAAATATCATGTTTTGAAAATATTTATAATAAATAATAAATTTATAACGTAAATAATTTATTTACAATATAAATAAAAAAATATTTATTTTATAAATAAAATAAATATATTATTTACATTATAAATTTATTTATTATGTAAAATTTACTGTAAGTAAATAAAATGATAAGTAAATTATGTACAATTTTGACATTTAACAATTACACGTTTAGCTATTCGGCCTATCCCCGTAACAAGAAGGCCTAGACAAAGTAGCTAGTTCCTCACGACAAAACGACGTCGTTCAAGGCCACATCCTTTTCTTCCCCAATAAAGCCCTAGAGGTAAGCAATGTCCGCTTCTCTCAGAAACTACACGACAGTATTTGCTCTTCACAGTATAATCCCCATCGATTCCTCAAAAACTATCGCTTAGTTTCTAAGGTAAGATGATTATTTCCATCAAAATTTCTTCTTTTTCTTCGCATTTTTCTTACACGCCCATTAGTTGGTTAATTATTCATTTGCATAACCGAATCAGCCATGAAAGTACGATCTTCGGTGAAGAAGTTGTGCGAGTTTTGTCGTACCGTGAAACGTCGCGGACGTGTTTACGTGCTTTGCACGGCCAATCCCAAGCACAAGCAACGACAAGGCGTTTCCACTTTTGCCTATGAAGCCCCTCTGCCTCCACAGTATGTCAAGCTTTTTTTTTCCCCTTTTTGCATTGTTTTTATCTCCGTACTTTTTATCTTTTTTTCCCCTGTACCATGAAATGCTTAATGGGTTTTGTACCAATTTGTAAATTTTGGAAATTTTTAATGGGTTTGAGAACTCATTTAGAACGTAGAACAATTTTATTATTGTATATGAAAGTTTTAAACGGTAGCATTTTCACGGTAACAAATAAAAAGGACATCTCTTAACAAGGTTGTCAAAAGTTTTATTAGCTTTTTTATTGGAAAACTCAAAGCCGCATTTATGTACTTTTTTGGGGAGTATTTATTTTCTTGGATTCCCGAGTGAATAGGAATGTTTTTGTCATGGTTGATCAGTTGAAAGCAAATTGGTCTTTGTAAGAATCTTTGTGAATCCCATTTGTGTGAATGTGGTGTATTTTGCTTGGATGATTCTTTCATAATCATCCATTTCTTTAGTAGTTGTTCGACCTTTACTTTGGCTTCAAATTGCCTCTTGTGGAACATTTTTGGGCTGTTGATTAACGAATCATAAGTAACATCAATAGACATAGAAAGTTCTAGGAGTGTTCATGGCATCTGCAAGTCAAATCAATTTGTTCAATCCAAACCAATATGCTAGATTGGGTTGAGTTGGGTGGATTTTGGATTGGTAGCTGATTGAGGTTTTTCCCAATTTGAATGTTATGGATTGGATTGCCGATTGACCATTTCGTAATCCACCTAATCTGCGACTCAAAACTATATATATATATATATATATGTATATATATATATGAATATAATTGTATGTATGAATAAAATTTTTTCTTAGATAGTTTTATAAAATTTTGTTATAATAGATTGTGATGCTACATTTTATTGTTATCAAAGACTTGAATTCAATTGTGTTGTTAAAAATTGAATTTTTCTGAACTCTTTTATGTTATGATATGTTTATTTAATTTCTAAGTTTATTATGAATTTACAGGAATGGTGCAAAAATGCACCTACAAGATCTCAATCTGTGAATTTGCAAAATCCAATCTACAAAATCCTTTGTTTTTAGTTTGGTTGGATGTTGGATTGGATGGGGAACTTTTTGGATAGCTAATGGATTGGGATTTTCCCAATCCGAATGTCATTTTGCCAACCTTTGACCTCAAATTGATTCTTGATCCGTGAGCACCTCTAGAAAGCTCTGTTTGTAGCTAAGCAACCCATTTTCTAACGTCAGAGTTTTTATACTTGCAAATGTATAATGCTGTCGATGGCTATTATGAGGTCAGGGGAAAAAAATAGAAATCATGTGGTAATAAATCGTTGGAATGGCATGATTTATTCAAAGTACTTATACAATTATATAACCTGAGAATGATACTATCACGGGGAAAAAAAAGGAATGACAAAGTATGGCACATCAGAAAACTAAAACTTGACATGTTAGGGTTAAGTAATCAGGGGCAAAACAATAATTTAATTGTTCTAAACTTTACAAAATTATGGCGCCTATGCATTCGCAATGTTCATAATGAAATCATTTGTGATGCTGTTTAGAACCCCATGCTGGCAGACATAATAATAAATTGGTTGTTTTTGTTTCAGATCCTTGGTGACAAGTTCCAAGCAGGAGGTGAGCTTCAATCAAGGCTTGCCGGTAGGTCTGGCATCTCTTGTACAAAAAAGACCCGAGCCCTCAATGACCCCGGGATGGAGAATTGGATTGGCGTCTCTTCTTTTCAAAAGAAGCAATTAGATGTAGAACTTAAAGTGGGAAACATCTACTGCTATATACATCAGTGTTAATGCGTTATAATTTTTGCTATATTCGTCATGTTTCCCATTCAGGATTCTTGGATTAGCTCAAATAGCTCCAATGTTCTAGCATGTGTTGATCATTCTTCATGTTATGGGAAATAAATAATTTTGGTGAGTCGTGTATTTGAAGAATTTCCCTATTGGCAATGCGCTATTTTAGGCTCATCAAGGTTGGTCAGATTTGCATACTTCTTCATTCTCTTGTGGTTTTGATATGGTTTTTGTTTATCAATATGGAAACCACTAGGAATGCCTACCATAATAAAGGAACCCTTACGGTTGATGAATGTTTCGATCTTGTGAAAGTTCTTTAACAGGTCTGTTTTTTGTAGATGGAAACTTTTTAGACATGCTATTGTCTGAGTTACAGAGAAATCTATGATGGGTTATGAAAAATTACGCTCCTAGTAAAAATTCAAATACGTATCGTGTTTGTACTTAAAAAAATGTTTTTCTTACAGAACGGAGACATCTCATAGATAGATATCAAAGAACAGGGCCAAAACCACTGTTGGAATAGTTTGTTTTTTAGGTTCGTGCACAGATTTAGAATGGTTTGGTTTAAACTTATATAACTTAAACTGTGGGTTTTAAACTACATGGTTTAAACAATAGTTTTGAACTGATATTTAGAAAGTAAAGGTTTAAAATAAAAATAATGGTTTAAGAAGAAAATTAGTATCTAGAAAACTATGGTTTATGGAAGAAGATAAAAATAAAAATGGTTTCACTATAGAAAAGTGTTCAACTAGGAGGTTTGGATTTTGGGAGTTTAGGTCTGATTAAAACTGTCTTTATAGTTTAAAACTGTCTCAATTATTAATCTATCAAATGCTAGTTTAAATTTTTTTTATGGTTTAAAATTTATGCATCAAATGATAGATTCATAGTTGAAATTATTTTTTGATATAAATTTTATAAGAGAAAATATTATAACAAAAGCAATTGAAACGGTAAAAAATAGTTGGATCTGTGATTATGAAACTGGGCTGTATTATTCGGGATACGAAATGGAACGTTTTATATTGCACCACGTGCTGTTTTTTTTTTTTAATATTTTTTCTAAATATAATGTATTTCATTTACATCATATAAAAGGCATGCCGTTCGTCTCGGGAGAATGGTTAGTTTCTATTCAGAAGTTGGCTCTTTGCATTCTGGAAACTACACGGGCCACAGCCACACCGGTTATTGGACAAGGCGAACCTGGAATTGGAAGGGGAAGACTGCATCTTTGGATTTAGATAAATTACGGTTATCCTTCTACTTAAAACATCTTCAATGCAACGTTAAATTTAACGTGTTAATGGTTATTTTGGTTGTAAAAGGACTCTTTAATAATGTCATTTTAATTTTAAATTTACTATATGTTTAAACTTTATGTCAAATTTACCGTTAAATATAAGATTTGGTAAATTTACATTTGATACCAATTGGTTGACACATTGATTTTTATCACGTAATCATAAATCCAATTTATTTTAATATTAATTTTATAAATTTTAAAACTTAATAATTATGACAAAAAATAAATATAATATTAAAAAATAATATCATACATTAAATGAAAAATAAAATTATACATTAAACGTGCTTATTTGAAACTTCTGGATAAATATAACATTGATACCTCTTCATTCAAAATGGTCTTATCCATTCATTTATTGATAGAGGCCGTTCCAATTCAAGAAAATTATGTGTCAGTTCAACTACGAACATAGCTTTCGATAAAAAAACGTAATTTAGCCAAAATGTTGTTTTTTTTTTTATCTTTTATTATACAAATGAGAAAAATATTCTGTGTTTGTAGAATTAAACAGAAAACATCCCTCTACTTATTTAACTTTTTAAAATGCCAATCTTACCCTTATCAATCCATATTTTTTATAATATTAAATATTAGTTAGTAAAAAAAAATTAAATAAACAAAAAAAAAATCAAGCATAATGACTGTGTGGAAATCTCGTTGGGGATGGAGAGTAGGGGCGTTTAAAAAAGGTTTATTTAACTCTCAATACCTCTGTTTGAGGTTAATTTAAAAATCATATTTTTAATTTTCTATCTCATCAAATGTAAACCTTCATATTAAATTTAGTATACAAATCTATACCTTATCTCAATTAATAGTTGATTTTCATCCTTAAAATGAACAAATTATCCTTGAGTGAAAGAAGAAAAAAATAAAGCTTTCAAAAACTAAGAAGAAAACAAAAATAAAAACACATAAAACAATTATTTTTGAAGGTATTTTATATATTTTTTAGGGCACCTGAGTATAAATTTTGTGTTCTTAAAACTATCTTATTTTTTTAATTTGATGTTATTTTAAGCAATTTCTTATGTCAAAATTGAAGATTAATTAGAAAAAGATATAAATTTATGCATTAAATATATTTTAAATTTATAAATTCTATGAGATTGAAAACTAAAGGTATGTTGTTTAAATAAACCTAAAATAGAAGGCATAAAAAAGTAAATAACCAATTAAAAAACCACTAGTATGCCTAAACTGTCTAATCTAAACCAAATCAAATCAAACCGGAGGTTTTTGTTTGAGTGGTTTTTTACATAAAACTTTTAGGTGGTTTGATTAGTGATTTGAACTTCTAAATCGCTAAAGTGTCATACCATGTAATTTTATTTTTAAATTTCTTATATTAGAATTTTTATTATCTTTTTATTTTTTAGTGGTCATTACAAAAAGTTCTATCCATATAAGATGCATATTTCCACATTCTATAATTACACTTCTCTTAATTACTCATCATCAACATTCAAAAAAATCAAATTAAAGAACTCACATATACGACTAAGACTAACTTATGTAATGGAAACCAAGCCTCCCCATCTAGCAACTAATGTCTTCTCTCTACACTGCCGTTAGCCTACTCGCCATGTTGTGGCTGTCATATCGTGTCCCTCCACCACTGGCCCAACTCACCACGGTGTCGATTAAGGATATTAGTAGTAGGAGAGGTTTATAGACACTGGTGTAAAACTTTAATTCAAGCTTAAAATTTAATTATATTGTCTTACATTATTTAATTGTATTTTTTTTATTTTTTAGTTTGGTTATTAGTCAACTTTAATTTGTGTTATCGTGAGTGTTTAGTTTTGTTTTTGGTTTTTATTAGAAGTTAAAACTTTAAAGTGTAAATTTTTAGACATTTTATAATTTTTTATTAAATATTAAAAATTAATCTTAAATAGAAATCATCCAAACCACTTTGTGAGTGATTTAGTTTGCTTTGATTTTATTAAAAAAAAAAAAATCATTCTACCCCAAAATAAATTTTATTTTTGGTTTGGACGGTAATTAGAGAAAAAAACTACCCAAACTGTCCACAAACACCTTTAACAGAGAGACTTGATAGTGTGCCATGCTAGCGTCGTAGGGGGGCTGGTGGCCTGAGTTTGCAGTGGTCGGACATCGGGAATCTTATTTTTATATTTATATTTTTTGTACTTTTGTTTTTTTCCTTAACAAATTGAGAGTTGTTAGTTTTATATTTTTTTTTTAATTTTAAAGAAATTAACACTATGATAATATGTGTCCAAAAACAAAATCAAATTAAAGCACTGTAGACGGGTTTTCCTACAATTGAATTGTCGAAATTTCGAATCAAGTAATCGAGAACTTGGGCTCTCAAATCACCGTTAGATGGACCTGTCTACTCGGATATGCATACAAGATTAGAATTAAATGAAAGAAATAAAACAGAAATAAAAGAACACGCCAGATTTATAATGGTTCACTCTGTTAATGAAGAGCTACGTCCACTGTAGTTCACTATAAAATTTTCTTCGTACAAATTACAATGCTACAAGAAAGTTGGAATAGATGAGAAAATAATCTGGCAGGGTGACTCTCTTTTTCTCTATCTTTTTCCGAACCCACCTCTCCCCTATATATAGACTATAGAAGTGAAACATGGTCATTAACCGTCAGGTGGAGTGGAGTAATGCTTCGTAAATAAGTGTGATACTGGGACACGTGTCGGTTGATGGTTTGCTACAGAAACCACTACTTCCTCATATCCCGGTCCTGTACTCAACGTGCGTTAAACGTTAGAACATGCTATCCATCGAATCGATACGAACGATCCAGACGAGCGGTAACCTAAAAGAATCGAATAGTCAGTTCGAGGAACCAATTCCAACGAACGAATCGAATAATCGATTTGATCATGCGACCTGTGCGAGTCGCTCAATCAACATTGTTGGGCCGCCAGGGCCCATGGTCAATTTGGGCCTGTCCGAATTGTACCCCAACAAGCACCAAGTACTGGAAAACTTTAATTCAAGTTTACAATTTATGGTAAATTGTCACGTTAGTTCTCAACTTTTCATGAAAATGTTATTTTCGTCCCCCAACTTTTTTTTTATTGAATTCACTGTAGTCTTTCATTTGAGTTGTTGAGGGACTATTTTAACGGTTAAACCCTAAAATTTATTTGTATTGCTCTATGTTATTTAGTTGTACTTTTAACTCTTTAGTTTCGTTGTTGATGAACTTTGAGTTGTGTTATTATGATTTTTTAGCCTGGTTCTTAGTTTGTGTTAAAACTTTAAGGGGTGATTCAAGCATTTTGTAACTATTGAAAACTTTTTTTAATTTTAAGCTCAAACCACCTAAATCAATGGCCCATTTGGTTCTCTGGTTTAAATGAAAAGTTTAAAGAGATTTAAATTTTTATGAGAAAAAATATTGTAGCAACATGGTTTGAACTGTGACTCGAACTTATGAAACAAACACACACAAATCGCTCAACCCACTTATAAGTGATTTGGTTTAATTTCGCTTTTATAAAAAAATAAAAATAAAAAACCATCCAACTGTCAAAAAAATTATTATTGTTAAAAAGGTCGATGATGGAGAGAAAAATTGCTCAAACCGTTTGCATACACCTTAACTACAACATTTTTTTATTTGTCATAATCATTAAATCTTAAAAATTAAAAAAAAAATTTAAAATAATTTAAAAATATCAATTTTGTAATGATTAGATTAAAAAATCAATACATCAACCAATAACATTTAAATGCAAAAATTTATCATATCAGTATTTATCATATTATATACTAATATAATATGTTATAGACCATATTTAATACCAAGAATAGTATTATATTGTAGAGTTATTTTTCTATCAAATACTGAATTTTATTTTACACATTAATATCATATTGCATCTAAGATGCTTTAGTTAACCTGGAAAAATAGAAATTTGACATAAATTTAAAATTCAAAAATATAGACTTAGCAGAAGAGAAAATAATATATACTATATGCATATATACATATATATATATATATATATGTGTGTGTGTGTGTGTGGGTGTCTACGCTGCCACACCCCGTCAGTGAAGAATGACAACTTACTTATTTTACAACCTTTGGATTAATCTAGACGGTTGGGATAGAGTGTAGGGGCAGTTCTAAGGTGTAAAATGTTCTTGTAAACGTAATCATGACTTGATGAACCTGGGCTAGATGTAATTCGGTTCCCCTTCTTGATTTGACAAGACATAGGCCATATAAGTGGGCCATGACAATGACTGTGGGACCCCAATCTTGCAATATTTTGAAATGACTAAACCCCCGACACGTAACACTTTTTTGAATAGGAGAACCTCTACTGCACATTGAGAGAGAATTAAAAATGACTGAAAATACAGATTAATGGGCCGAAATTCCACCTAGTACACTCTAGCCCATTTGACTTTATTTCAAATGTAATTCTCCCTGCGATATTTACAGGGTTTTTTTTTTTTTTTTTTGGCTACTTAAGCAAGTTTATTTTAAGTGTAATAGATGTATAATTTGTATTACTAAAAACCATTTGGCAATTGACATTTGGAAAAATTTAGTTAGACAAGCAAGCTCTTAATGAGTGAATGCAAGATATTAACATATTTTGATTACTAATATACATAGATATTTAAGTTTAAATGTGATCACATCACTTACTATAAAAACTGACATCATATTAAACGTGGATGATAAGCTAAAAATCTTTAGAAAATATGTATGAATGTTTCAAAATATTTTCATCAATTTTTTTTCGGCATTGTTATAGTTTTTTATCATATTTTAATTCTATAATTTATTTAATATATATTGATTGTTATATTATATTCAATGTATTTGAGCCCAATGATGCACCAAATGCAGGACTATTTTTCTAGCTTCCTAATATGACATTTTACCATATACAGGATAAGATTCAATGTATTTTAATCTAATCCAATCTTAACTATGTAATTCAATCCAATTCAATGTGTCAAATATGTCCTTATATCATTACTTGGCTATGAATTCCACATATTGTACTTAGCTTCACAATATCCTCTAGTTAAGTCGTACAATTCGTACTTAGCTTCATAATATCCTTTAGTTAAGTGGTACTAGTATTTAAAACCTCTTGATTTAATGACAACATCTTAAGGCAAAGCGTTGAACCAATCATGGTTTGAGGTTCTCAGAAGAGATTTGGGTAAGCTAAATTGCCAAACCCCACCGATTCATAAACTCGTAATCTTATATGGTGGAACAAATTTTTTGTTATAAAGGTTATGCTCTATTGATCAACAACAAACACCCTAGACGATGAATGACAATTCTGTTCCCTTCTTCTGTTATCCCAACGGATTGTTAAGAGTTATAGGCAAGTAACTGTGTCTTCAGATAATAATAAATAATGTTACACTGTTCAACCGGTAATAATCACTATAGCACTCTAAGAATAAATAAAAACCCTAGGTTTCTATTTGTAGAAGTAGAAGAATGAGCCATAAGCCCATCAAAATTAAGAGATAGTTGCTATTGGGGCAATCCATAGATGATTTTTATTTGTTTGTACGAGCCACTTTGACATGCTTGGAAATTCAAATCCTATAGCCAATCGCAGTCTACAGATCTATGATTATTTACATCATTCAAGATAATTTCAATTCTAATAATTTCAATTAAATTAGAATTCAGTGTTTAAATAATACTTTAATTTAAATACTTGTGAATAATTATCCACTATCCATAATACATATCCTACTAGGTTTTGAATTAATCATTTAAGTATCAAATTTAAATAATTAATTAGATGGAAGGTCTTCATCCTTGCTCTCCTCATGGATCGACATTGTGCAATGACTTCTGGGCCAACATATCTGTTGTTGCATAGGAACATAGTTTGGTTCACCGGTACACATTTATGGTTGTGTTTGACAACAAACTCCTTTGCGACCCACATATTTGACTCTCGTCCAAGTTGATGTGGAATGGTGCATGACATTCACACCATGTTTCTGCCCGAGGCTCCCGTTTCCTGTTCACTAATATTGACCATTTTTGCCTCCTAAACCTACATGGCTGCACATGCACCACCTATCCTACACCGAACCATTTTCATTCTTTCATAGAACGTCCTTCCCCAAGTTGAACTCTGTTAGCCTCGAGTAATGACGGTAGAACGACTCCGAATGTTCCAATGAATCCAGATCCTTCCCTACTATGTGGTTAGATGTAATTGTTGCCACTTAATTCAGAACTTGTGTTATTGCTATTGTTACATCTCATCAATATTCTTCACCAATAACAAAACTTATTTTTCTTTTTCTCAACTACTTAGTGCTTTCAACTAAACCAAAACTAATTTTTATTTTTTTCTCGAATGCCTCATGGTACACTCTTCATTTCCTTTTTCAAGCAAAACCAAAAACCAAAACAACGACAAAATTAGTAAAACAAAAAAAAAAGGGTATATATTATGCAGCAATTGTCCTTTACCTTCTCTTCTCTTAGCTTGAAAACTACTTTTATGAAAAATTAAAACTCTCACTAATATTGTAATTTATGGTCGAGAATGTGTTACGGTACTCTTCCCCTTTCGTTAAAAGTTTTAATAAACCTGAATAAATTTAAGACAGTCTTCCTACACTGCTTCCCACATTTGATTCTAAACATCTCCTAATGCTTTGGTTAGTTACTTCATCTCATAGTAATGTTACTGCCAAGTGTACCCGCCATGTTACCATGGCGTTATTTTTTCATACTAATAAATCACGCTTTCAAGTGTATTGACAAAACACTCACATCATTAATATACTTTCTCACAGTAAAAAGTTCCTCTTGACATGCCAAAACTGGAAACTCTAGGTTCCCACCCTCCATCTACTTCCCACAAGCTGATCATAGGGAAGACAAAATCTTGTAACAAGACACCCCAAATCATCAAAACATTTCCAAATTTTCTGACAAAACACTGTCCCTTGAAGTTCTTGCCGACACCTGAGTGACGTTCCAGTACCTATGACGTATCGTAGTACCCACCTACATATAATGCTAACCACAAGCTAATGATGTTGAACCTGTGTAATTAATGCAATAAAGATAAAGAGAGGAATTGTGAGGGCAAGAGGGAGAAATAAAGGGAAGAGGTAAAAGCATGTAGAACGAAGACAACTTAAGGGAGGAAAATATTTGTATTTTACTATCATAAAAGTCTATAGAAAAAAATATGAATAATGTTAATTATACTAACTTTAATCTTAATTTTTAAATACCAACTTACGTGTTTGTAAATTGTCATTTTTGTATCGATTGATTCTAAAATAACCGCTACATCCGTTAAAATTAAAAGATTATATTTATCAATAAAAAATAAGAACTCACCACTACATAAGTTGGTACGTGAAAATTGAATTTAGAGTTGGTGTCTATAGCGTTACTTAAAAAAAAAATATACATATCACTTTTTTTTATAGACATAGAAATCATAAAGAAAACCTAAATCCTAATAATAATCACTCAAATAAAATCTAAATAATTCAAATAAAACTCGAATAATCCTAATAGATGATCATTAAATAAAACAACTTAAAAATAACTCCAATTCTGGTATGATTCTAATAGTGTCTCCATTAGCCGAGCCCCTTAAAAGCACATTACTTAGTAAGGATTTATTACTTGCAAAATATCAAGAACAATGATAGGCTGTTTGGGAAATAAATTTGAAGAAAAAAAGTTTTAGTTTATATTACAATTAATTTTGTTACAGAAAATACTGTAGTAAAATGAGTTTAAACTAATAAAGTTTGAGTTTAAACTATAGTAATTTAATGTCTATTTGGCATTTCAATTTCAACTCATGAGTTTTAAGTGTGAACAGTATAAAGCTCTTAGCAGCTATAGAAAAAGCAAAAATTTGTTATAGTATAAAGCTCTCACATGTTACAATTCTTAAACTTAAAATTTTAGTTACAACTAAAGTATCAAATGATTTATTAAATTTCAAGGAACACACTATAGTAACATGAGTTTAAACTAAGTTTTTTTTTTTTTTTTTGTTCAAAGTCATTTTATAAACAGCCTATGAATAGCTGTTTCTTTTTTTTTATCCTTCTCTAGTTTTTGTTCTTTGGTTTCACAAGTAAGACATATATGATAGTATGCATTTTTAGATGTCAGATGATACTAGGATCATATCATAAATATACCTATAAATGCTTTTTTATTGTAATGCCTCAACCTATGGGCCAATTTGGCAAGAACTTTCGATATAGTTGAGTCTTGTGTTTGTTACTCATACGTACTATCCTTTTTGGGTACCTTTAGGAATTTCTTTCACATCCCTACTAATATTTGATTTAAGAACTTTATAAAGGGGAAGATCTTAGGTTTAAGTGTTAGGGATGCAAAAGAAATCCCTAAGGGCTACAAGGTGCCCAAAGGGGACAATATATATGAGTAACAAGTATAAGACCCGACTATATCAGGGGTTCCTGCCAGGTGGGCCCCATGGGGTTGAAGTGTTATAATAAAAATGTGTGTTTTTATTGTAATGTCTTAACCCTCCATTAGGACCCTTTTGGGCCTACAGACTCTTATGGGTCTTATATTCGTTACTCATATGTATTGTCCTTTTGGGCATTTAGTGGCCTTTAGAGATTTCTTTCGTATTCCCCAACACTTGAACTCAAGACCTCTCTTTTTATAATGTTCTCAAGTAGTCATTCTTTTTGTCACTTTTTATCTTTTACAACTGCCTCATATCATCCTAGTTTCGCAAAAAAAAAAAAAAAAAAGAAAGTGTCTAATTACAAGCCATCTTTTTCAATAGTCATTACAAATCTGCCATTGCCATTCTCTTTTTGCCCCTTTTTGTGTTTCTTCTATTCGTGTGATTTTTTTCCTTATTAAAAAATGCAACAGCTAAAACTTAAAACCTTTATATGTTTGGCTTGGTGTGTGTGTATGTTGTAACAGTATTTTACTGTTGGTTTCTTAATCAAATATATATATATATATATATATATATATATATAAACGTATAGTATATAAGTCTAATATTTGATTAAAAGAAAGACATTTTGTACTTATTGGCATGAAAGGTTAGTGTACAGCTTTTAACATGTTATTTTTTATATTATTTTGAATGGAAATTTTGTGTTCTTTATTCTGTCAACTTGATTTATATTATTACTACATAGATCTTTCTTATATAACTACGGTCAGAAGTAATCATGTAGAAAATTATCGTGTAGTTAAAGAAGATGAAAAGTCTTTCATCACAATTTTGTAGTAACTAATAAATCTCACCAAGATTTTTCTGTTTACTATTAAAAAAGAATGGCATCCTTTGTTATTAACGATAAAAAAGAGGATAAATTTTGGTTATATTTGTTATGAGAGAATGAGATGACATGTGGCAATTGTAGAAGGTAAAGAATGACAAAAAAAAAAATGATGCTAGCATTTCTATAAATATATCATATTGAAACGTCATCAATGTAGTGAAAAATTCCTCAATAATAATTAAAAGAAAAAAAAAGGGTATTAGAAGTAGGGTTAAATATGTCGTGAAAAATTCCTCAATAATAATTAAAAAAAAAGGGTATTAGAAGTAGGGTTTTCCCTTTGTGTACCCTATAGGAAATCGTCAACCTTTTCCAAAACATATCACCAGCATTAGATAAATTAAAAGAACATGTGTTTCAAGTTTCCAAAACTAATTATCAATTGGTCCCAAAAATAAAAAAGAGAAAACACAAGGACACTTTGCTGAAAGGGTATATAGTCTGGTGCCAATTGTTCATAGGTCAGTCAGAAGTAAAAGGAACACAACAGAATTAGGTAACTCTAGTAGCCCACACGTTTTATAAAATTGTTATTTTAGTCCATAATTTTTTTATTTAACCGACCCAAACTTTGATTTAGTTGCTGAGAGACGATTTTAACGACCAAACCGTTAATTTTGGATAGAAAATATTGTTGGACATCACTTTTCAATTAAAATTACTAAACTAACTTCAAAATAAATAACATATTAAAAAATAATAAATAAAACAATAAAAAAAAAGCAGACCCAAAAAAAAAATATATATCATCTTTTTTCCTTTCCTAAAAAAAAACTCTTTTTTGAAAGTCATCAATGGAGACCACAAGCCCATTGCACCCTCTCCGGGCCCTCGTCGTCCATGGCTGCCAGCACATTGCTAGTGCCCATGCCTACTATTGCCACTCCTTTCACCTGACTAGCTTCGCCCTCTACTCCTTCGCCTCCAAAAGGAAAAAAAGAAGAAGCTTGAAACATGCAATGGGTGAAGTTGTCATTTACGTTTAGATTTTATCAAAGGGAAGATGTTTTTCATCATCAAATTTGCATAAGTAGTTGTCGTGTAGGTCTCAGCCGAAGCTCGCGACAGTGTTGAGTTCAAGTCAAAGCCCAAAGTTTTGAGCCGAAATCTCTCTCTATCTCGTGATGGAGCTGGCCTTGTGATGTGGAGGTTGTGACGGAGCTGGGCTAACCACAAGGAGGCAGTGACGGAGTTAGCCTTGCGACCGAGCAGCCACAACGGAACAATGTGCATAGAGAGAGAAAGAGAGGTGAGAGAAAGAATTAGGGAATCAATTTTTGGTTTTGTTTTCTCTATTTTGTTTTTTTGCTTATTTTAATCAATACCATTTAGTTTTTTTATTGGCTTTTATGGTTTTATTTTGACTTATTTAATAATATTAGTTATTTTATTGAAATGCCCTTATCAAAGAGGTTATACATGCTTCACGTGACCTTTTTTTAATGTCTATCAGTTAAATTTGGGTCTGTTTAATAAAAAAATTGAGGGATTAAATACTCACTTTTGTGACGACTTGTTTTTTCAGGCAGTCACTTCACTTTCTTAAACATCGTTCTTAAACATAAATCTTACTTACTTAGTAAGAAAAATAGTGAATTAATTTTTTTTCTTTAAACATTCTTTAAAACGTACTTAAAACCTGTTGCGACCTTTGTCACCATTCAAATTGAGACCTTGCTCAACATTTGTCTTTAAACCTGTAACACCTCGAAATTAATTGAGTGTAATTAGAGCATTAAATGATGGATTAGTGTGCCATAATAAGTGTTTTCAACTTAAGTTTATCATTTTGTGAAAATTAAGAAAACTTATGTTATTTTACTCTTTTAATAATTTTTAATTAATCTAAATTGTTTTTAATTGTTAGTTGAAATATTTAACAAAGCAATTTGATTTGAAAACTGTGTGCTGTTGCACACAGTCTTGTAAAACTAGTTTTCTTTTCTCCCTCTATTTAAAACTCACTCTCACTCTCTCTCCTCACTCTCTCACTCACTCATCTCTCTCCTCTCTTCCCCTCTCTCTCGGTTCCCTTGCTCTCTCTCATTCTCTCTTTAAAATTTTTGAATCAAATTTCGATTTCAAGCTTCAGGTTAGTAGATTAAAGGCTCGGGAATGAGATTCAACAACAAAAACATCGTTTTAAAGCTTCGATTCGAGGTTAGTTTCTAAATTTTAAAACTTTTTTCTATTTTTCAAATTTTCTTGCATTTTGAAATCTAAGAGTTTCTAAGCTTAGAAAAGCTTCAATCTAAGTTAGATGGACTTAGATTAGCTAGAATACAAACCTTGTTTGAAAAAAAATGGATTGAAATCAAGATTTTTTATTTTTCCTCTATTTTCTCTATTTTTTGATTTTTGTGAAAATCTTGTTTAAAACTTGTTTTAATCCATTAAAAAGTGTTCTACTATGATTTTCTATTGTTTATGATGATTTCTCATACCTGAGAATTGAGAAAATAGGTTGTATTGAAGAATTGGGCTCGGGGAAAGCCGAGACCCGTGCGTGAAAATTTTTAGAATTTCCTAGATTGGCAGGCCGAACTTTGTGTTCAATAGGCCGGATTCATCCGACTGGCAGGCCGAACCTGAAAATGTTCGGCCGACCAGACTTGGCTTTCCGGCAGGCCGAACTGTGCAGTTCGGCCGGCCGAACCAGGGGGACCGGCAGGCCTACTGAACCTAACTCAAATTTTGTGATTTTTCACCCGTTTTCACTGTTTTGAACCCTGATTGAAATTTTAACTTTATAAAATGATTTTATAAACTTAAATGGCACACTAGGACACCATGAGATGATTTAGTATCATAGGATACCTCAGGTTAGATACTAATGAACTAAGTTACTATGCGTTTAGGAATTGTGCGTGGATCCACGGAGCTAACGTATAGCGGACCGGGATTACGGTGTGGGACACCAACACGGATATCGAGGTAGGACTTCTACCCATTTTCTTTGGTAGCCCTATTTTAAAATGATTTAAGCCAAAAATGGATTTTTATTAAATGTTTTCAATGACTGATTGGGAAATGATTTTGTTTAAATATCTTTACAAACGGTTGTTTGAGAAATGTTCATAATGAGCTTCATAATGAATGTAAATGACTATATTGGGTAAACAGAGATTTTAATAATTAAAGAAAAACATATGGGCATGATGCCATATCAGAGATCGGGTCGTGTAGTGAACGA
>CAMOHE010008368.1:4449-17807 GCA_946598075.1 Artocarpus hirsutus
AAAAACCGTCGTGAAAAATTAGCACTCCTACCGATCTCGCGCGCCAATTATTCTATTACACGACGGTAAAAAACCGTCGTGAAAACTCGGTCTTGTTCCACGACAGAAGTTTCCACGACGATTTTTTAACCGTCGTGAAATTTTTCCACGACGGTTCCGTCGTGAAATTTTTCCACGACGGTTTATAACCGTCGTGGAATCCACATTTTGTACTAGTGATAATAGGCCATTCTAACCCTAAAATAAAAGAGGTTAAGGAGAAAAAAAACCAAAAATTGCTTAAAAATAGAGCTCTAGAATTTTTTTTTTATTTAAAAACACATTATTTTAAAGGATTTTGTAGAGGTTTTTGTTTTTTATCCCCACTCTCTTGAATTTTTTTTTTTTTTAGTATTTGTATTTGAATGGAATGTTGTAAAAAATATTCAAGTTATGGGTATGTTGATTGCTTTGATGTGAGGGTCTTGTAAAGTTGGAAAAAAAAAAAAACAAATCAATTTATTAAACCAAGCAGAATTAGACAAAAGCAGGTTATTTGGTAACAAAAAGAAAATTGAGAGGACATGAAATAACCCAAGTGACATAATTATGGAGAAAATTTTAAAAATATTCTATGAAAAAAAGTCTAAAAACTGACAAAGTTGGATGGAACAGGATATTTGTCAATGGAACAAAGTTTGAAAATATTAAGTGATACATTTTTAAAGTCGGAGGATAAAGTGACATAGGTGATATAGTTTGACGGGCAAACTTTATTTGCTATGGCAATCATACATTAGCCTCCTTCTAAAAAAAGGATAATTATTGACAAATATGTCAATAAAATGCATAAGCACAGTAGAAAACTACACAGAATGCCCCCTAAATGGCATTGCTTATTAAAATGGCTCCCTCTCTTTTGTGTTTTCATAACTGCCCCTTTTTACTTTTTTAATAATGATTACACAATTACTACTTTGCCTATTATTTTATCTGATTACCAATACACTAAGAAAACCCTAGATGAGAAAAAGGTGCCTCTCCCTTCTCTATGTGCTTCCCTCCCTCTCTTCTCTCTATTGTGCAACGCCTCAGTCCCACATAGGCCCATCTGGCGAGACCCTGATATAATCGGGTCTTATACTTATTATTCATATGTACTATCCTTTTTGGGCACCTAGTGGCCCTCAAGATTTTTTCGAGTCCCCTAACATTGAACTCAAGACCTCCATACTTATAAGGTTCTTAAATTAAGTGTTGGAATTAGTTGACCTTGCATCAAGTAGTCAATTGATAACAACACTTGACTTAAGAACCTTATAAAGAAAGAGATCTTAGGTTAGGCTCTGGTTTATGAATAATACATCATCAAATATTAATCAGGTCATGGAACTTTCATTGATGCCTTCTAGCCCCTTCTTTTTCTTCTTCATCGATTCAATCAGTCTCATCTCTCTATCTCTTCCAATTCACGCCAAATCGCTAAAAAATGAGGCATGTACAACAAATCTCACAACAGTAAATCAAACATCGTCTCTGTTGTGAATCAGTCTACACTTTGAATTTTGATGTGAATATGCATATAGAGACGATGTCTGATTTACTGTTGTGATATTTGTTGTACATGCCTCTTTTTTTTAGCGATTTGGCGTGAATTGGAAGAGATAGAGAGATGAGACTGATTGAATCAATGAAGAAGAAAAAGAAGGGGCTAGAAGGCATCAATGAAAGTTCCATAATCTGATTAATATTTGTGATATATTATTCATAACCAGAGGTTAATTCTATTGCCTTTTTGGAGATCACTTTGTTTTACACACTTTTTTCTCAATCATTATACTGATGTATTCTTTTGTTCGTTATTGTTGTTTTACAAATTTGATGGAAGAGAAAAAGATGATATGAGATTATTTGATTAGCTTTAAGTTTGGTGGTTTATCTGAAATTTTTGTCTCTTTATCAATTTTTTTATTTGTTAGTAAATTACTGTTTATTGATTGTTTGATTTTATTTCGTTATTAAGAATCACATAATATTATAAATAGTATTTTAGATTTCAGGATAGAATCTAACAGGTTCTGTGATAGAATCTGGCGGGTTTCATTACGCTTCGATACCCCACCCCGACGATCGAAGACGGTTAGTGCTTTGTTCAAAAAGAGTAGGTTACAATCCGACGCCTCGTACTAACAACTGGAGGTAGTTGGCATTAGATTGTTGTAAAAGGTAGTTGGCATTAGATTGTTCTAAAAAAATATGTCGGAATCTTGTAGGTTATTCCAAAGTTGGAACCTACCAAGTTATAATCCAAAACCCTACCTAGCGACTAGAGGCAGTTGGTGCTTCTTTCTTTCATAGAAATATATTAGAACCTAGGTTCTAGTTGGAGGCAGATGCTTCTTTCTTTCGAAGAAAATGTGTTAAAATCTATTAGGTTTCAACTTTGAAACCTACCAAGTAATAATTTGGCACCCTAAGCGAGCGACTGGAGATAATTGATACTTCTTTCTTTCAAAGAAACTATATTAAAATCTAAAAGGTTCTTACCTTAGAACTTATCATATTACAATGTGACACCCTGTGCTAGCAACCAGAGTAATCTACCACATGAGAATGTAAGGAAAGAGGGTAATTTAGACTTCCAATAAATCACTTTTTTTTAATTAAAGACGGAAGAGTAATTTAGACTTTTAATAAATCACTAATTTTTAATAAAGGAACAGTTTTAATAAGTGGTTTCTTGAAGGGCAATTTTAATAAACTAAGTCATTTGGGGGCATTTATGTTTTTTTCTCTAAGCACAAGATTAAAGCTTATCATTGGAGATGTGAGAAAATATTAGAAGGAAAAGAATAAAATTCGCAAATGGATTTCAAATTTCTTTTTTTTTTCTTAATAAAAGGACTGATGTCGTGATCCTTATATATAAAATAATAACCTAATTATGACACATTAGGCAACTAATTTGTGAATGATCCAGCTAAAATTAAAATTACGTTCCTATATTACTATCGAAGAAAAAATAAATAAAAAAATAAACCAGCCATGAAATATGTACATTGAAAATTAAGCAACAAATTAATGAAGATTTTCTCTATTTAACCTTCCAAAAAGCTGTCAACCTTGTTGTTCACCGCAGCAGACAGGAACTTCATGCAGATTGGCGCATTGACACCGGCAAGAGAGAGAATTGCGGCAGGAACTCCCCACAATGACTCGCCACAGATAAGCCCCGACGCAACGGCCGGCGCGAACTCATCGGCCTTTCTTCGGCTCATCCTTCGCCACGCGAATAGAAGCAAACTCCCCAAGCACATGTCAATGGCGAAGTAACCGCCGAGATAGAACGGAATCGCCATGCACATCGGACTGGGGACGAACCTGTAAATCTTGCGCTGGGTCTCATACCTCTCCAACAACTCTCGGGCCAAATTCAGAGCGATCGCCAAGATGAAGAACCCGATGCAAAGTGCAAAACAGTGCTTCGGAAACGACGAGAGACCTTCGACGCCAAGGAGGGCAATGCCACGGTACATTAGTCCGTACGGTGCAGGGTACGAGCTTCCTGGCTCACCGACGTTGTAAGCCTTGTAGAAGAACCAGAAGACTAAAGGCGAGACAAGGCATCCTATTGCGGTACCGATGACTTGGCTGAAGAACATGGCGCGAGGAGAAGCTAGGGTTAGGTATCCAGTTTTGAAGTCCTGCATTAGGTCGGAAGCAGTGGAAACGATGCTCATCATGACTCCGCAGGAGGCGAGGCCTGCGACGACGCCACCATTGTCGAGGCCGACCCAGGCACTGAAGAGGATGATGGCGAACTTGCCGTAGTTGGAGGCAAGGGACCAGTCAGTGAGGCCACAGCCGTAGGCGTTGCAGAAGGCGAGGACGGGCGCCATTAGGTAGGCGATCATGACATGGTGCCAGATTAATTGAGGGAAAATGAAGGGGACAGTGATGGTGGATATGGCTGCGAGGACAATGTAGCCGACAATGGCGGCCCATGTGGGAATTTCATCCTTGAGGAAGTACTCGATTCGGCGTTTCTTGTCGTAGTTTTCGCTTTGGGCTATGGCGGCGGAGGTGGGGGAGGAGGAGGTGTCAGAAGTTCTTATGTCGGAGTTGGTACTTGAGGATGTCTCTAATGATTTCTTGTTTAATTTGTGTTTTGCCAGGCTATATATTGTCTTGCATAGCATGTAGCCGACATGAAATAGGCCATCTCCAAGCATCATGGCGATGGCAATGAAAACCTGCGACAAAAATTATAAAAAAAAAATTAGTTTTTCAACATGGACAGCAAATCATTTTGCATATGAGAGAGAAAATATAGAAGAGAAGGTGTTTACCCTATATCCTTGGATGCCGTGCAGACTGCTTGGAGATAAGTCAGCACTGTACCAGTCTCCTTTCTTTTGTTCAATTAAAGGCCACATGATTCCCCAGGACAGTATAGCTCCAAGAAGCAGAGATATATTTACCATATAAGGGCAAATCATTCCAACACCAACATATGTCATTGAGAAATCAAAGTAAAACCTGCCAAATAAAGAAATAGCTTTATCATGATCTCCAAGCAAAATTAAAAAAAAAAAAAGAATTATATTTGTTCATTGGAAGAGCCACTTGTGTCTGGGACTTCTTTAATTTTTAACCCAACGAAAAAGAAAATCTCACTTTTTTGTATAATTCTGACATTCATATAAGATTTTTAAGAACTTTCTATTGCAGCCTAAGTTTTTATTTTTAAATATTTGATATTTCAAATCTAAAATGCCAAACAAATCAAAATTCAAAAGCAATCAAGAAAGCAGCATAAGTGAAAATATAACCAGTCGAAAAGTGGGCTAACCCGACCAATCTTGCTTGAAATGTTATAAAACAAGTTACTATTTTTCTATACTGCAAAGATAATTGCAAAAAAAAAAAAAAAATGTAATTGTACAATTATTTCAGTTCAAAAATTTGGTTTAATTCTCGCCCCTTAACAAAATTATTTGTTCCGCCCCTACCTGCATTGATAAGTCTTAGAATTGCTTTATTGGCTTTTAATTATCTTATCATGTTGGACAATGAAATTGTATCTAGTACGAGAGAAAATACTGCCCAAAAAAAAAAAAGTTAGCGAGGGAGAGATATACCTCTGTGCGAAGGCTTGGAGACCGAAAGTTGGGAAATTGGCAAATCCACAGCCGTCAGAGGCAGCGAAAAACCACTGGAAAAATGCAGACACAAAGCTAAAACAGAACGCTTTCAAGAGAGCTGAAACTTGTTTCCTGCACCGTAATGTGTCATGTCCATCAGAATAGATGCATTAACAAACAAAACAACAGCCTACAAAACAAATAAATTAAAAGGGTTCTTTTGGAGGTTTATGCTGGTCCTAAAGTAACATCTTGCAAAAAGGGTTAAGAACCTCATTTTTTCTTTGCTTTCTCTGTATATTAAAAAAAAAAGCATTGCTATAAAGTATTAGCGGTGCTAAGCACCATCTATTTATAGAAGATGGGTCCCGTAGTGTGGGACCCATAGGTAGAGCTTAACATGAGTGGTAATTTTAAGCATTTTCTTAAAAGAAAACGTGAATTGATAATAGTAATATGATATGTTGCTTACTTTGCAAGCTTAGCTCCTTTGGGCGTGTGAAAGCTGTTGATAAGGTATGCAGTGGCGGTTCCACTTGGGTATGTTAATTTGTACTTCATGATCATCATCTATTCAAATCAACAAATTAACAAATGAGCATTAATGGCCGACATATGGAAACTAAGAATTTTGTCATGAAAACAGTGTGTCATAGAAGATAAAAGAGTTCAAATCCCTTATCCTCAAGTTTAAAAAAAAAAAAAAAAAGGTTTATAGATACATTAAAGAAATTAGTTTTTTTCCCTGTTACCTTTCTAAGGGGCACAATAGAGAATAAGCCCACAAAGCTCACGACAAAGAGATATCCAATCATCCAGCCAAGAGACAGTTTCTTCACGTTGATTGGAGTGTTACCTTCTTCTCCTTGAGCCGCTATTTTCGCACTCATTCCCAGTAGATAACTTCCAGTGCCACCTATCATTCATAATATATCGACATATACACAATTATAAGTACACAAAACTTTCAGCAAACTAAGTGAATAATTGTAACAAAGTTGACTACCAATGATAAAATAACGATGATAATCTAATTGTATCTATAAGATGTAGAGTTTTAATCCCTCACTCCAAATTCAGTGTAATAAGAAAAAGATATGAAAAAAGATGATGATGATAATAAAAAAATAATAGTTTAATCACGTTTGTAGGGGAAAAAACACTCAATATTCTCTTTATTTGGAACTTCTATTCCAATTTATCAATTATAATTGCGAACTAGAGTAAAAAGCAAAAAATAACTAATAAAACCCTTACATATTACAATTTTTAAACCTAAAACAGTTACAATTGGTGTTCCAAAACGGTCTAAACTGCATCAATTGAATATAAAACTGAATATAAAACTCAGACCCTAAAAGGTATATGAAGAAATCAACTCATTATCAATCACCCATTAGCAGACGTAAAACCAAAATTTGTTTTGTTAAAGTGCCCTCATTATATACAAAAGGGTATAATCGTCCAACCACCAAAAAAATGTAGAGAAAATAAATAAGACGCATATGAGTTATGGTACATATAATAGTATTAATTAAACAAGCACAAGTTTTCTTTTGATCATCTGGACATGCACGTCCTTAAAAAGAATTACAACTTATAATAAAAATAAAATATGCGTACGAGAGCTACATATTAACAAGAAAAGTTATACAATTGCAAAAAAAAATAAAAATTAATGAAGATAACTACAATATAAAGCTCTCACATAATACAATTCTTTAACTAAAAGAGTTACTGATGTTCCAAAAAGGCCTAATTGAATTTTTCCATATCAACTACCGCGTCAATTGAATGTAAAACTTAAAAGTTTAAAAGCTATATGAAGAAATCAACTCATTATCAATCACATTACTAGACGTAAAACCGAAATTTGTTTTCTTAAAGTGCCCTCATTATATACAAAAGTGTATAATCATCAAACCACCAAAAAAAATGAAAAGAAAAAAAATAAGACGCATGTGAGTTATGGTACATATAATAGTATTAATTAAACAAGCACAAGTTTTCTTTTGATCATCTGGACATGCACAAACTTAAAAAGAATTACAACTTATGATCAAGATAAAATATGCGTAGGAGAGTTACATATTAGAGCAGTAAGAGTAACAAGAAAAGTTATATAATAGTAAAATAAATAAATAAATAAAGACGAAAATTCAGATATTTGAAAAAGAAAAAAAAAAATACTGCTAAAGGCAATTCCGGAGGAAGCAACAACGCATGTCTGGATAACAGTATTCTCTTGGCGAGTGAAAGGCTGCTTCAAGAGACCAGACTTGTGGAGCAAGGCAGTGTAGCCCTTGACCACCGCGAATCCCAAAAGCCCTGCTGCGACGTTGAGGGACGGAATAACTCCGGTTGTGAGGTTGAGTTTGCAGACGATGAAGTTGAAGACGACACTCAACACAAGGCTCGTCACCACTGACCTCATCGTTATCTGTTTCGTCCATGGCGGTACAGCAGTGTCCGCGAACGCTTCCTCTCCCATCGCCTTATTGATCATCAGACGATCATGGCGACCCTGATCGTCTTCTCCTTCCTCCATATATTCTCTTCCGTTGGCTTCTAAACCCCTAGGGTTTCTCTCCATTGTTTTTGCTCGTAAATATAATTACTTAGTTGCCTGCGACGTTTTGTGTGATACATATATAAACCCCTACGTGCTTAATATGAATAGAAATCGGTTTCGTGTGTGTGTGTAAATATATATCGTTGAAAAAAAAATAGGGAACTGAAATTTGTAGTTAAAACTATAATTTATAATTTAAAATAAATTCAAACTAACTTTTTTAACACTCAATTTAAACACTAATTTAAATTGAAAAGATAGTGCAAATTATAATTTGTGGTTCAAACACTTGTTGTGGATAACGTGTTACTTGAGATAGGCAAGGCAGCGAGAATCGTGGGCGATTTTAAGCGGACGTCAAAGTGTTCAAAGTTGTAAACAATGCAACACTTACGGTAAGGATCTTGCGCAGAGTATATCAAAATTTAATTTTAAATTTTTTAGGGTGTCTATATACTGTATTTATCCAATTTATAGGGTGTTTAAGAGAGTAGTTTTAAACCATCAGTTTTGATTTAAAAATTATAGCATATAAAAGCTTTATACGATAACTATTTATTAAAGCATGTGAGAGTTTTATACAATTTATAACTCAAACCACTTTCAAACACAACTTTAGTATGGTCATTCTTTGTTCATTTTTTTAAAGGATTATTTTGTTTAGTTTAATTCCTTTCAAAAACTGTTAATTTGAAAATAATATCAAAAGGATAACATCTTCTCTTTCAAAAAAAGGAAAATACCTTCTTGTTAAAAAAAAAACTTTAGAAAAAAAATAAGAGAATTGGGGGTATTTTTTTTTTTAAAAAAGTAATGCTAAAGATACCAACTATAATCTCAACTTATGTATCAACTCATGAGTTGTCATTAATTTATTGATAGTAGTGACAATCTTTTAAACACCTACTAATGAAAACATGATAACTCATAATTGGCACACAAGTTCATTTTAGAGTTGATATCCCTAACATTATTCTTCTTTAAATCTCTTTTTTAATAAATAAGTGGTAAAAGAATTTCCTATGGAGAAACCCTTATCATCCCTATAGGTTTAAAACCCTACTACTCATAAAACTGCAAGTCCTAATCTAGTATGCAGTATACTTTTTGAAGAATGAGGTAAATAGCATATTTTTGAAATTTTTTGAAATAAATATCAAGTTCTAAAAATCTTTATAGTAAATAATACATTTGTGATATAAATAATTTATTTACTATGCAAATAAGAATTATTTACTCTCTAAGCAAAGAGATAAATAAATTATTTACAGCTTAAATCTATTTAATATGTAAATAAAAATTATTCATGGTAAATAAAGAGGTAAATAAATTATTTACATCATTAAATTACTATTTACTATAAATATTTTCAAACATGTTATTTACTATATTTAGTTTTTGAAAAGTAGCATTTACTATAATTTCTCTATACTTTTTAGATTACGATTCACAATTTTATTTATTGCAGGGTTGTAATCTATTGGATTAAATAGAATTGCTTCTTTCTGTGACTCCATGAAAAAAATCCCATAACAGAGAAAGAATTTGCCTTCATTAAGTGTTTTTTTAATGTGCATATTACATAAATGATGAAAAGCAAAAGTGTCGTGGTCTTGCTATTTTTATTAGCAAGTGTATACCATGTTACCTCCAGCAAAAAAAAAAAAAAAAAAAAGAGTATACTACAACATAAGGGTGGCAATTTGTGTCGGCAGATCGGGTTAGTTAGTATCGAGTTGAGGTCAATTTTTAGAGAAATTAACTCGATAGTAACACAATCGATAACATGAACGGGTTGAGAATTCTCAACCCTAATACAAGAACACAACCCGTGCTAACCCATTCCTTATGCGTAATGTCAAAAAACAATGGCCCGTGACCCATATTTGACTCACAACTTGCCTATGACCCGAAGCAATCCATGCCATTTATTAGCTTTAAATTTACACTAATACATATAACATAAAAACAAACATAAAATTAAATGATTTTCATACCACAACAACAAGAAGTCCAGTCCTAAAATTTCAAAAATATCTAACAAAATAACAAGTCCAAAACATATCAAGTCTAACAAAATAACAAGTCCACAAAATAACAAAGTCTCAAATGATCAAGCTAAAATCATTTTCGTATTGTCGTAGAGTTAAAAAGCAATTTAGTTTGAAGCTTGCACATCCTCATTCAAGTTAAGATTAACTACATTCTGTGTGATCTCATCCATATCCTCTTGTTATACTTTGCCTTGATCACCTAATTTAACAATCAATAAGATAAAAGAAAAAATAATATTAGAAATGATTATAACAATGAAATTAACTAAAAACATCGATAAATAAAAGTCCAACAGTTTTGCTCCATTTCCAAATAACCAATCTTTGGTACAGGAAATTGCTTCAACAGTTTCAGACTTCAATGAGCTTTAAAATCGATCCAATACATGACCACCATTATTAAATGTAGATTCTGATGCAACTATTGATGCCAAAATGCTTAAAATGTCACGAGCTATCATAGCAAGGATAGGATAACGAAACTGATTTGTCTTCCAAAATGCAAGAATATCCAAAGGTGCATTCCTATTTATCCTAGGCTCGTCTAAGTATAAAGTTGGGTAATTGAGATTTTTGGAGAGCATCGGAGAAGTCATCATCAACAAGATCATCAAATTCTTATACAAGATTAAAAACAAATTTGACAATAAGAAGTACTTATATGAATATTTTAAAGTGAATAAGATTAGAAAATATATAAAATAATTGTCATCTTCCTGGTCAACATTCATGGTTGATGTTGGATTATTTTTGTTTCCTTTCTTCAAAGCAAATGATAATACATTTTTGCTTTGCTCATACTTAGCTTTATACTCCTAAAAAAAAAAACTCCAGCTTGTCATGCATTGATTCCAACTCAATCCAATTATCCTGTAACCTTTCTTGTAGCCAAACTCAACCAACTATATCTTATACCAAGGATCAAAGACCATTGCTATAGATAAAATAGGGCTAAACAAATCCACTAATGAACAAATCCAAGCGTATAATAACTAGAAGGATGCTAACAATCAAGCTCGTTGTTATATTATGACTAATATGAATAACATGCTTCAGGCTCAACATAAAGATAATTAGACTGCCCGTTAGATCATAGACAATCTTGAAGAAATGTGTGGAGGCCAAGCCTTAACAAAGTGGCAAGGAGCTTTTTAGAAGCTTTTTAACAGTAGACAAAAACTGGGGACACTTGTGAAGGAGCACATGATGTTGGTCATAGGTAATCTCGCTGAGGCTCAAACCCATGGAGTTAACATTAATGTTGAGTTACAATTGACTATGGTTTTTTAGACTCTTTCTAAGGAGTTTATCCTGATTATAACTTCATACAATTTGAACAATAGACAAGATGTAACCTTAATTAAGCTAATGAAGCAGTTACAAGAGTTCGAAAACTTGATCAAGGATGCACCTGCTAGTGGAGAGGCGAATATGGTGGTTGTGTTTGATTCCAACTCTAACTCTAGGAATGGAAAGAAGCAAAAGTTCAGGAACAAGAAGTCTTCTATTTTGCAAACTAAAGGCAAGAAGAAGAAAAAGAAGAACCTAAGAAGCTCAAGTGCATCTTCTATAGGGGTTGATCACATGAAGAAGAATTCAAGGACTTCCTAGCTAAAGGATATAAGTGTGAACTTCTAGTTATTGAAACGTGTTTAGTTGAATAATCAAGTGATACTTGAGTTATAGATTCTAGAGCCATTAATCATATATTTGTTTCTCTACAAGGGGTAAACCGAGAAGTCTGCTAAATGAGCAATTCACGTTGTGTATGGGCGATGAGACCTTAGTGTTGGCTGAAGTAGTGAAAAACGTCCATCTTTATTTTGATAGTTATAGAAATTTACTTTTGCGAGATTGTTTTTAGGTTCCTAAACTTAAAAGGAATTTAATTTCTATTCCTTTTTTATTTAAGGATTCTCATTCAGTTTCTTTTAATATAATGTGATGATTCATAAAAACAAATCTTTTATATGTAGTGGATGATACAAGACAATCTATATTTTATGAAACCTAAGATAGACTCACTGCTAAACACTCAGATTAATGATGACTCTAAAATGGTTAAAGCTTCTCACTTTAATAAAACCTATCTTTGGCACTCGCGATTAGCTCATATAAACCTAAATAGGATGCAAAGGCTAGTAAGGGATTGACCTTTAAACCATTTAAAAATGGAATCTATACCACAATGTGAATCTTGTTTGGAAGGAAAAATGACCAAAAGGCCATTCAGGTCAAAGGGCAATCAAGTTGAAGTAGTTTTAGAACTTGTGCATGGTGATGTTTATGGTCCCATTAGCATCAAGGCACGAGGAGGGTATGAGTATTTCATCTCTTTTCTTGATAGCTAACCAAAATATGGGTATGTTTACCTTATGCATCATAAGAGCAAAACTTTTGATAAGCTCAAGGAGTTTTGAGCGGAAGTGAAAAAGCAGTTAGGTAAACCCATAAAAGCACATCGATTTGATCAAGGTGGAGAGTACCCCTCTGATGAGTTCTTAGGACACTTAATAGAGAATAGGATTTTATCCTATTTCATTGCACTTAGCACTCTATTGTAGAATAATGTGGCTAAGAGAAGGAATAATACCTTATTGGATATAGTTAGGTCCATGATAAGTTAATCTACATTACTACCATCATTTTGGGATATGCCTTAAAAATCGGATATTACTTTTGAACAATGTGCCTTCAAAATCAGTTCATAAAACTCCTCATGAGTTGTGGATGGTTAAGAAGACATCCTTAAACCATATTCACATATGGGGATATTTTGCTCATGTCCTAGATAAAGAAGCAAATAAGTTGAAAGCATGTTCGAAGATTTGCGTATTTATAGGATATACAAGAGGGACAAAAGTTAGTTATTTCTATATCCTAAAAGAAAATATAGTCATGATTTCAACAAAAGTGACATTTCTTGAGGAGATTTACATGAACAACTTTAAGCCTCGTAGTAGAGTGGAACTCAAGAAGATGGCGAGTGGTGCCATCACTCTAGTTGTTTTAGTGATAACCAATACAATCAATATGGAAAAACCGGCCAAACAATAACCTAGGGAGTTTCAATAGAGTAGGAGGATCAAGGGTCTATATGTTTGATGGTGAAGCCTACTTGGCTGAACCGGTTGAACATAATAGGGATTCTTACATTTACAAGGAGAGTATGGAGGATGTTGGTGTAAAATTTTGGATAGAAGCTAAGAAAACTTAGATGAAGTTTATGGAGCCTAATCAAGTCTAAAAACTTATGGATCTCCCCAAAGGGGTAAAACCCATAAGATGTAAGTAGGTATATAAGAGAGAAAGAGGTGCAGATGGGAAAGTCAAAACCTAAATGGCTCGACTGGTAATAAAGGGATACACACAAAAGGAAGGAATCGATTACGAGAAAACCTTTTTGTCTATAGCCATGCTTAAGTCCATTAGTGTTCTCTTGTTCATCACTGCTGCTCTCGATTACAAGATTTGGCAAATGGATGTCAAGACGACATTCGTAATTGGCCACCTTGTTTAAACCATTTATATGGTACAACTAGACAGGTTCAAAGTTAAGAATCAAGAGAATAAGGTTTACAAGTTGCTAAAATCTATTTATGGACTTAA
>CAMOHE010008405.1:1823-52645 GCA_946598075.1 Artocarpus hirsutus
AAGAAGTACTTGTGCCAAAAAATGTGTATGCATGTGACTTGCATGTCTTTTATAGTAACTTAAATGGTTAATGATAAGTTTAACTCTCAAAGAATAGGAACTATCTTACTTTGACTCTTATACTTCAAAAAGGGGATAAAAGTAAGCCCAAACTTATCAAAAGTTACAATTTTAACCCCCAAGTACCTTTTTTTAAAAAATAAGCATGTGTTTATCACGTGACTCATTTGTAAAAACAATATTGGATGACGGGCAAGATGCAAGGATTGTGAGGAAAGGAAATAGTTGTGGTGCACAGCAGCGTTTGCTATTTAAAAAAATTATAGAGATTATTTTGTTTAAATTTATTGCATTTCTCTTTTTAAAGCAAGATAGGTGACCTAAACAAATGAAAACCATTAAAAATTAATGTTTGAAGCGTTAAAGTTGCGAATTTTGATAAGATCGGGATCAATATATATCAAAATGAGACAACCTTATTCTTCAGAGGTTAAATTTGAAATTGACCCTACCTTAACTAAGATCAATTAATGGATGCAGTAATCAGGCTTTTGGAATGCATGTATCATTTACATACGTAATCAGGCTTTTTTACAATTAAAAATATTGGTCAAAATTTTGTTGCTCATAATACTAGGTGAACAAGAATACAAGAAGATAAATAGACCTCCTTTTTTTTTTAAAATTCAGATTTACAATTCTAACTCCTTGTATTCTTAATATTCAAACTTCAAGGTTATCATACACCAATATTATATAAAAACAATTGAACCGGAAAGCATTGAATTTGTATAACGATGCTCGTTGTTAACTCATTCTAGTATTAAATATAATCGTAACATTTCTCTATTTAATTTGGTAGTTAAATTACATTCCACGTTTTTCCTTTTCTTTTTTCTCCTTTTTGTTTTTAAAAGAAATGCACGTTTTTCTTTTTAACGGAGAAAGTATGTTTACACGTTTTACCCCAACATGATATTATGCCTTAACACATTATTAGATAGAATCCTAACATTTCTCAGTTTAATACTTTTATATAGAGAACTCTTAAAACACACATTTTTACTCTATCGATAAGTGCTCATATTTTCTTAAAAAAATATATGCTGATATTTTAATTATCAAATTAACAGGCGATGTAGAATTGATTTAAAGTAAATATACCCAAATGTTTATCTCATCATAAGTTTTGCCTTTTTTTAAGAAAAATCAATAGATAAAATTACACACTAGATTTTTACAGCGCTGACCATTGAGTTAAAAATAGGAGAGTACAAGATGGCACACCGTAACGGCAGCGTCGCAATTGAAGATGACGCCGTTTAGTATCGGACGCGGTTTTTCGGCCCCCCATCCTTTCTGTCATAACCTTCCTATCGTTAATAAGTTTCAAAAATTACACTTAGGGGCCCAGATTAATTACAAAACTTGCTCTCTCACGCGGTCACCCCGCTTCGCTTTTTTTTTTTTTTTTTTTTTTTTTTTTTTTTTGAGTGTCTTTACTTTCCTGTTTTAATTCTCATCTTGACGATAATGCCCACCAACCGGTATTTGTTTCACCAAACTTGAAAATTAATTTCTAATCTGAGCCCCTTCATTATGTCAAAAAAATTGGACATTATTGGTTTCTTTTACTAACCCATTTTTTAAAATTTGTTTTGGTTTTGAATCTTGTGCCATTCACTGTTCAAACATATTTGTTTTGGTCAACATTTTTCAAGGGGCAGGTTGCTATAGCCCTTTCAATTTTAACTCATAGCTACATTTGAATTAAATGACTATAATTGTCCAATAAGAAACATTTTTCACATTAAGTGAGAATTTAATTGTCTCAACTTTCTTCTCCTCATATGATAGGTTTGCACTAAGATTATTACTTTTGATGAGGCATACTAAACACCCTTGTGTATCACTCTAATATTGATGAAAAATTAATTGTTACGTCACATCTTCTTCAATTTGCAACCATATGGAAGAATGCAATTAGACGGTGGTGTTAACGTACACTAAGGGCATGTTTACTTTGCATCGATTGGAAAAGAAACTTAGGGAGTGATTTTCTTTTCTTTTAAATAATGTTTACTTACAAAACCAGTAAGAGTTTTGTGAGGCCCACACAATATAAGAAATGAAGAAAGAGAATATCAATTTTCTTATATCTTTTAGTATCGATTTCCTATCAAAAGAAATGAATGTCATATTTACTTAAATGTCATAATTCAAATGCTACTATTTATTGATTATTAGTTATGTAAAAATGATATTTTAGTAATTACATTAAATAACATCCCCATTTCTAAGTAGTAAACATTAGAAAAGGAATAAGATTGTTTCCTATTACACTATCAAATAGATAAGCAAACACTAGAAAGGAAATAAATGTCCCATTATTAACACTAGAAAGGAAATAAATGATCCCATTATTATTAATGTACTTCTCAATCTCATTACCTTTTTCTTTACATTCCTTTACAATTTAGTAAATATGCCCTAAATACTTAATTTAAAGGAGTAATTTGTCACAATTAAAAATTCAGTCACTCAAGTCACATATAGTCTTACCATGAAATAATTTCTTATATAATGGGACATCGCTATTTATACTATAGTCACACTTATGCCAGCATGATAAAATTAAGTGTATTGGTTGGGAAAATTGTAGTATAAACAACAGAGTTTTGGTGATTCTAAAAAAAAAAAAATTGACTTTTGGTGCTTTCACCTTGCTATTTCAGTGTAAATATTGAGTTGCCAACTTTCCTCTCTTTTTGTGTAAGGTCATCCAGCACAAGCTTACACTGAAGGATCTTGATTCTTCAGCAGTATTGTTTTACCACATCTAATAATATATATTCTGGAGAGAGCAGACCACCAATCTAAATTATTTACCCAAAAAAAAATATAGAAATTGAAAATGACATTTGTTTTGTCCTTTAGATAGTAGAATATTGCCTTATATATTGCTTATTTTGCGTTTGTTGTAACAAATATTGTGTGGCCACCACCATGAGCAAGAGGCTAAGGTCATCAACAAAATAATATATATATATATAGACATATATATACACACACACACGCACAATAAATTATTTTATGATTTCCTTTTCCTATATAAATTAACTCATCATCACTAGCTAGAATCCATTCGCTATGTCCCGTCCAGCTGGCATGATTTCTGCTATTTTATCTTTTTTCTTGCATGATAGGTCATTAATATTCAAATTAAACAATTTAAATAATATAAAATTTATTTGCATTTGACGCCCTCTTGCACTAAAGTATTTATTAAACAAACCTCCCACAGGACTCATAATTTTAGTTGTCATCATCCTCTTGACTTTCAGATAGCGATAGGTGATACTTTGGAGAGTAGAAGTAATTATATAATTACATATATTTTTGGATTATTATATATTTTTAATTATCTGCCAATAATCTCCTATTGATAGAAAATAGTTAATTACAAATCACCAACAACCAATCCATCTAATACCCAAATCTTCTCAAAAAAAATCCCACAATTTGTAAACCAAACCTTGTTAATTATATAATCTGATCCCCATGGTAATTCTCACAATAACCAAAAAAATTAATAGGGTGTTTGGAAGGTGGTGGGAATCAGTGGTGAGAATCACTTTTACTGTAGCATATGAGAACTTTACACTGTAGCAATTTTTTTTATTGTTACTGTAGTGTGAGAACTTTTTACTGTTTATAACTGATTTTGTGGTGGGAACCGCAGTTCTCTCCACTTTGCCAAACACCCCCTAAGATAAAAGAAAAACCAAAGGGTATTTTCGTACATTAACAATTCAGTCAAACTTAATAATTTAGCGATCCTCTTAAATTCCTGATTAGCAGCCAAATGACCCAATACACAAAACAAATTAACAGACCAGATAGAGACCATTCTGCCACTATAACCTCTCTCTCTCTTCCTCCCCTCCTCCTCCCCCACCCCCGCCCCCCGCCTCTCTCTTCCTTTCTTTTGCGTTGAATTCTCGTTGTGTATATATTTACTTGCAGAGAAAGCGAGGGAGAAGGGATAGGGTAGGAGAGAGAAAGCAAAGAAATTAAAAAAAGAAAAAAGAAAAAATAAAAAAGAGAGATAGAGAGGAAAACAAGGAGAACAAAAAGAAGGAGAGAGAGCGAAAAAAAAAAATTATGGAAGACGTACGTTGTTGTAAAAGGCTTCGTTATGATAATATGAGTGCTATTGGTTATAGAACGTTAAGGCTTGTCTTTGTGCTTTGCTTTTGCGTCTCCTACGTCTCGGCATTCAACCTCGCCGCCGTCGCTTTCGATGATGCGTACCGCCCTCTCTTCGGCGACGGCAACCTCGTCCGCTCCCCAGACGGCAACGCCGTCCGCCTTCTTCTTGATCGTTACACAGGTAACACACAGAAAATTTGTAAATAGTTATATGTTTATATGCGTATGATCAACTGTTTTTTGTTTTTTCCAGTTTTTCGTTGAACGGAAATATTCATATATAATTAATTTGACGTGTTCAATTCAATACGGGGATTTTTTTTTTTAAAATAAATATTTTGATTTTGGTGAAAAGGGTCTGGCTTCATCTCCTCGAATCATTATCAACATGGATTTTTCAGCGCCAACATTAAGTTGCCATCGGATTACACCGCTGGAATTTGTGTTGCCTTCTACGTAAGTATACCGTTTTATAATCATATTACATACATCATATATATGTGTGTGTGTGTGTGTGTTTATGTGTTATATATATATATATATATATATATATATATAAATGTATCTCTATGCATTCTCATTTATGGGTTTTATTCCACATATGAGTTATTATTAACTCTGCAGTTTCATTCAATTGCGAGAATTGATTAATAGAAGTTTTATTTTCTTAATTTACACCTCATAATTAACAGAAAAAAATAACGGTATATATGTATGAAAGATATTTCTAACATGTTTTTTTTCCTGAATTTTGCCCATACCCATATCCACCACAATGATTACGAATCATGACGGATTCGCTTTGTTTTTTTCGTTCGTACCATCAAAATTATACCCAAAAAAAACAAAGACATCAAACGGTGACGTATTCGAGAAGAGCCATGATGAATTGGACTTTGAGTTCTTAGGAAACGTGGAAGGGAAGCCATGGCGGTTTCAGACCAACCTGTACGGCAACGGCAGCACCAGCCGCGGCCGAGAGGAGCGGTACCGCCTATGGTTCGACCCGACCAAGGAGCACCACCGGTACAGCATTCTTTGGACGCCTAACAACATTATGTAAGTCACGATCGTCTAGCTCCCTTCTCAATTAGTACGATTGTTTTAGGTTACATTTAATTTAGCGCTTTTAGAATTTTACCCTTTAAAAGTTAGTTCTGGAACTTCTAATTCTGAGAAATTATATCTTTAATTTTTAAGTAAATTGTTGCAATCCAAATGCTTTAAATTGATGACGCCGAAATTAAACAGAAATGTCTCATACTTATTACGTGAACTCATTTAGAAGGTAAACATTAAAATTTTTGATGATGGTAGAGCACATCATTTCATATACATAATGTGTTTTTATGTTTAAATTTTAAATGGTCTTGTCAAAGTGAGACAACTTTATTCAATTAAGTGTGATTTTTACAAAATTAAAACTCGTAGTTCTACAAATATTGACATTTTATATGTTCTTATGTTAATTGTTATATTGAGTCTTATGCCAACTTTTAATTGGTTTGTTTGCACACACAATAGTGACAATGATGCCGTTTTATAAGAATTTTTTTTTCCTGGATACATTATTTATAGTGTTTTTCTTAATTTTTAAATTGTTTTGTATGTTATTGTTTTTGTGTCTATGTTTATGTTTGATTTTTCTTAGTCGTTTGGGAAAGTTTTCGGCTCCGAATTATTCTTGTTAAACGTGGTGTGCTTTGCACACTTTTCCATTTATTTGACCTTTACAAGAGGCACAAAAAGAGAGACGTGCATTTTGCTTCTGTGCTGTTGGCACGGGTGTCTAAAGTAGAAAACTTAATAGGAATGTCTTTATTTAACATTCAAACGTTCATCGGAGGTGTGAAGTAGTTAAAACCAATAGTTTAAACTGTAAACAATATAAAACTTTTAGATGCTCTAGAAAAAAGTTAAAGCATAAAGCTCTCACCTGCTACAGTTGTCAAACCCAATTTTGATAGTTTAAACTACTCTCTTAAACACCCCAATAATAGAACGGGAAAAAGGTAAAAAATGGCTTTTTTGTTAGGATTTTTTATTTTCTCTATTTTTTTTTTCATTTTGTCTAGAGAAATCTCAATTCATGTTTGGTTTATTTGTACTTTTTTTATGACTTGGGTAGATTAGCATATATTCTATCTATAAGATTACCGTTTGCCTAGGCTGGCCTTTTGAACTATGCTAAAAAAATGTTCAACCTTTCTGTACTTTATGTGATAAAAGTAGAATATTCACTTTATATATTTTTTGAATTTTTGTGATGATAATATGTCATAATATTTGCTTAAGAACTATATTTTTTTATTATCTTTGATTTTTCTTTAAAATTAATTATATGATGGGACCCTAAAAGCTAAATTAACAAATATTCATGAATTAGGAATTAGGTAAGTGCCAGTGGTGGATGTTGGACCACATAGTTGGCCAGCAACATGGAAGATAAACATTGAGTCCGTGGGCTAGAACTAAGGCATGTGAACTTTTTCTATTGAAATCTTTTTTTCCCTCTTAAAATACAAAGAGCAAAAAATAAAGCATTTGAACTTCTTTTTGTATAAAAAAGGATATAAGCTTTTTCTTTTTTCTTGTTTTTTCTTGGAGAGAAAAAAAAAAAAGGACGCAAGCTTAAGTTATGTTGTTAAACTCAAAAGGGAGGCTTCTAGATTTCCTTTCCATGTGGCAAAATTATTACCAAACTTGCCCCGAATTGACTATTCATTTCCATATTCTTTCTCAATTTAAGGTCCTCTAAAATCCTAATTAATTAGGTTTACTATTTTGGTAGCTGGCACACTTGATTGCTACCAACTCATTAATTCTCTATATCAAAACTTAGTCATTTTTCTCTCACTATATCACGTTCCTAATCCATTAGATTTTTTAGATTTCATAAGATTTTACCTAACATTATTCTGATCTCTACACCATGATTTAGTTTTACATTTAAAATAGGGATAATAACACATCATATTCCTTGTGTTTGAGAAGTACCAAATTCATGTTACTTATTAGGAATTTTTGTCTTATTGAACTTAATTAATTTACTTTATTTTATTGTTTTTTTTTTTTTGGGTGTTTGGATAGGTAACTAATTGTGTTAAATTCTAGGGATATTTTCATTATTATACTATGCATTTTGAGGTTATCAAAACTTTAAACTTTGTATTTTTAACTTGAATAATATTATTCCTTCACATTTTAAATTCAAGTTAAATTCTTACCTTTTTTAGGTCAAAGTTTGATTTTGATTTTGTAAAATACCTAAATGTTCTTCACATTTTGAAAATTTTAGCTTTTTCTCAAAAAAAAATTTTTTATGTTTTTTTCACTTTTTTCTTTAAGGGTGTTTAGGTCTTGTTATGGTCAAAATTAATTGTTAACCGAGAAAAATGTAAGAATTTAACATGAATTTAAAATATAAAGATATAAAAGGTTAAAATCTAAAATACAATATATGATTTTTCAATAATCTTAAAATACAGGGTATCAAAAGAAAATATCCTTAAATTCTAAATGATTTGATATTTTTTTTTATTTTTGCAGATTTTACATTGATGAAATTCCAATTAGAGAGGTGGTGAGAAGCGAAGAAATGGGAGGAGATTTCCCTTCAAAGCCAATGTCATTGTATGCCACAATTTGGGATGCTAGTAATTGGGCCACTAATGGTGGCAAGTACAAAGTGAACTACAAATATGCACCTTTTGTGGTGGAATTCAAAAACCTAGTCCTGGAGGGCTGCCCTGTGAACCCTATCCAGGAAGTCCCCGCCGCTGTGGCCTGCGCCGAGAAAGACGCTAGCCTACAGAAGGAAGACTTCGCCGTCATCACACCCAAGCGCCGCTCCGCCATGCAGAGGTTCCGCCAGCGTTACATGTACTACGCCTACTGCTATGACACGTTGAGGTATCCGGTGCCGCCGCCAGAGTGTGTGATCATACCGTCAGAGAAGCGCCGTTTCAAGGACACAGGCAGGTTGAAGTTCGAAGGAAGTCATCACCGCCAGTCGAGGCGGAGGAGCAGGAGTCCTGTCATTTTGGTTTCCGACGACCAATCAGATGTGTGATACACACAATACTGATCTCTATAGTGATGTAAATGTAACGTCGATGGGGTTAATTGTTAAACATACATACATTTTTTGGTTATTAATCTTTGTTTATTGTTGTATGATATGCAAATATGAACTCAATAATTTATTATATTATATATGTATAAATATATTTTGGTAAGTCAGGATATTGTTATTTTTGGCGATATTGTTGTTTATTATGTATGTTTTGGTGCTAATTATATTAATGTTGTTTGTAATAATGCTACCTTATCTTATATGAATAATAAATTACACAAATGCATGCAAAATGATTAATTATTTAGTCCATCGCTACAATATTTAATTTAAAAGTCAAAATACAGTAAAAAGTCAAACTCAAGTTAATAGAAATTGCCTTTTTTAAGTGTTGCGTTTGGTGGCATGTCCTTATAAATTTTTGGACTTCAATTTTATTTTACCTTTTACATTCTGTTCCAAGATAAAGACAAAGGCTTTTTTTTTAGTCATCAATTTGTATTGGATGAATCAGGCTATTATTTTTGAACTTGATACCATAATAAAAATTAGATTACTTAAAAGCTTGAATTTTCATTTTAAAAGGTGAATCTATAAAAGAAATTTTAAAGAGTGTTAAAAAAAAAAAAAGAAAACAGCTTGGGATTTATGTCACGAGTTTTAAAACTTTTGATTTGTGCCGCACAAATATTAAACCAGTCAAAAGTTAACAAAATGTATATATAAAAAAAACCCAAATTGTGGCATAAATTCAAAAACATATAAAAATTATGACGCTATTTAATTTTATTATCTTTATAAATTTTTGTTGATTTGTATAGTTAAATCATCCAGGACTTGGATTTATTATTATTATTATTATTATTATTGAATGGACGTACTAATAAAGCTTGGTTTATACAAGTTGTTGAGAAGTCTAATTAATATAATATGTACACGTAGCCTAAACTGATTCGAAACATCGCAATGTACTCTTCTATTTTAATTATCTCCAGCTATTTGTCATTATCCACTTGTAGTTTGTTTCTTTATCACTAAACTTTTAAAGATAACTAGAAGTTTCCAATCTTCATTAGCGTTCGCTAGATAACGATAAGATTGATATTTGTCCCTGATCTTGACATAACACCATAAATTCTTTTTTTGCATTTTCACTCATCCAAGTGCCAATGATGAATTGCTATACAAAACTATAAATATTAATCACTACGCTAATATATATATATATATATATATATATATATATATACAGTCTTCAATCCGGTAATACAATCCGAGTCCTGTAATATTTTTCATAACATGACACAGCAGATTATATATTATTACAGTTAAACAAATTGGAAGTTATATTAATATATAAGCAATGTGACAATAACATATAAAAAAATATTACAAATGTTTGACTAATTCTACCGTTGAATTAAACACGCTTATATATAAATGTCTAAATATTGCTTAACGTTTAGCAATACCTTAATTCTGTAAGTTATCGTTTATATCTTGTATTTTGTTGTATTACATACATATTTATGTTATGAAAATTAAGAAAATTAAGCCAATTCAAGACTAAAGGGGAAAACTCTAATATTGAAGAGAAAAACAACTCAAATTTCAATTTCGCTATATCTAAATCTAACAATACAATAGCGGATAAAGGAATTTAAAATAAATACTAAATTCATGTGGCATAACATGTACAAAACGATTATTATAGCTAAATTCTCCTATATCATATATATATATATATATATATATATATGTATTTATTGTACTTCTTGAAAAAGCATCATTAAATAGACATTTATCTACTTCTATTATCCTTAGAGAATACTTAAATTGTATTGATTATATTTCAAGCGTCATCAAATAGACATTTATCTACTTCTATTATCCTTAGAAAATATTTAAATTCTTTTGATTCACATTATTTGGACTTTTCCAACTTTTTTTTTGGCCCTTTTTGCTTGAACAGTTGGACTGAAATTGACAGATTTTTTTTTTCTTTAAACTAATTGTGACTATACAATGCTTAATTAAACAAGTAGATAAGGATTGGACAATCCAAATATGAAGCCACTTCCACGCCACATTATATTCTGTTTTATTGGCTAACCAATTTAATTACTAAGAAAGTGACATTTGAGCTTATCTTATAATGGGTTCCAAAATTTGATTCGCTAGATCGATCAATCAGTATTCTTCAACTTGAACTTAATGTTGAACTTATCATCTTTATTTCCTTCTCAATTCATATGGTAAGTTTACAAATCATGTTAATTTGATCCATTTTTTTGAGTTTGGGTTAGTTAAAAGGTAAGTTTTATGGTACAATTAAGGCCGTTTATTTCGCAAATTCGACTAACTCTTTAAATTTAATCTTTAAAATATTTTAGATACATGATTGTTTTTTCTAAAATTCAAATCAAGAGAATCCTTTGATTCTAATTTTTAAAGTTCTACTCTCTTGAACACTTTACACTTGGATATGTTTGCTACAGTAAAAGCAAAAATTTTATCCCTTATATTTGAGGGAAAAAAAATCATAACTTCTTTATTTGATTTTCGATTGAAGCGATTATTCTTTCATTGCATTTCTAATAAAAAGAGGAATAAATTAAGATCTTTATTACATATTTTTAAGATCATGAACATCAAGTTTTGAACTAATTCACTTAAGCGAATTTCTCATTCATTTCTCTTTTCTCCCTGGAACTATACAGCACTTGGGCGCCATGGAAGGAGCACATAATGACAAAGAACATCTTAGCTATATGGTTGTTGAAAGCAGACAGAACTTCCTTGCTTTTTTTTTTTTATCTTTCATTTTTTTAATAGAGTGTTTTGACACTTTAGCTAGAACTGTAGCTTTAGGTTTAATAACTGTAGCATGTTAGAGTTTTACACTATTGTAACTCTTTATTTTTTTGCTGTAACTGTTAAGAGTTTTACACTATAATTAATTAGAACTGAAATACTAAACAGAATCTAAGAATCATGCATTTGTGATTGACTTCCATTCATCATTTGTATTGTTAAAGAACCAATGCTACAGTGGACAAAATGTAGAAGATAGAGGGGAAAACAACAATTAAGATGGGTCTATTCCCACCCCCATTGTCCCTTTCTTACACCCTTTCATAAACCACCTAGTAATTAATTTTTAAAATTTGATTGTTAATTGTTACAACCCTCTTGAATTTCCAAAAATATCCCTACCCTTAAATGGTATTTATTTTTCCTTTTTCCACCATATCTTTCTCTTTTTTTTCTTTTAAGGTAAGATGAGCTTCATTCCATGCTTTGTATCAAACATCAAATAAGATCCTAGTACGCTAAGTTAATAAAATAAACGTTGTTTTGCTGCTGTTCTTGCACTTTTATTATATGACCAACAAATTATATAAAAAATTTTGATAATTTTCTTAAAAAAATCATAAAAAAAGCTCATAACGAATCATAAATAAGAAATTTGTGAAAAAAAAAATCAAGGAATCGTAAAACTAAAAGGGAAAAATTAAAACCAAAACCAAAAGTAACAAGAATTGTTTGATATAAAGAAATGGATATCTTAAATATTAGAAGGAAGGCAAAAATATTGGAAGACTGGTCTTCAAAAACTGATGAGAATCGTACATAACAAATGGGAATTTCAACAAATTGTTTTATAGGGTTGGATCAATACGAAAATCGTAGTACATGCAAAACGAGAAAAAAGAAACCATGCAGATAAGAAACAAGAATTGAAAAAATAATCTGAAACGCCCACTTCTTATTCATCTTAAAAAAAGGGCAAAATAATTTTTAGAATGACATTATTTTTTTTAGGTGGTGTGTGTAATGAGTATTTTTTTTTTTTCATAAATTTGTTAATTTCATTAACGGAGAATTCAGTGATAAGAAGTTTTTTTTAAAAAAATAGAATGAAAAGAGTAAAATGAGGGGTGTCAATAGACCTACCTCAACAATTATAACATTGAAAAGAAAAGGTAGGTATTTCCTGTAAGAGATCCCTCCAATATGACATACTGAAAAGAAAAAGTAACATAACAAGCATTCAGGGCATGTTTATGAGAAAGTAGGGAGTGATTCATTTTCTCTTTTAATAATTTGTTTACTTACAAACTTAGCAATGAGAGATTTATGGGCCCCACATAATATAAGGAATGAGAAAATAAAATATGAATACTTGGATTCCCCTTATAATTGATACCTAGTTAAAGGGAATGAAATTTAAATTTATTAATATACCTTTAGCTATATAAAAAAAGAATATATAGTCATATAAAAGGACATTTTAGTAACTATATAAATAGAATTACTATTTTTAAGTTTAGTAGACACTACAAAGAGAATTGGATGGTTTTTCATTATACTATCAAATAAGTAAGTAAACATTAAAAAATGAATAAATAATGGTAAGTCCTATTACTTTACTTCCTTGCACTTTCTTTTACATTTCTTTACGGTTTGTAAACACGCCCTTAATGTAACATTGACGTTCAAGAATTGTAATAATTTTTGAATGACTAGATCTCTTGAAGCTATGCTAATCCAATATTAAATTAATATTCAACATTGACAGTGGAGAGTTGTAATAATTTCTGAATGATTAAATTTCTTGGTGTTATGCAAATCAACATCAATGTTACTTCTTTCTTCTTCTTCATATTACCTTGGAGAAATAGGAAATATATATATATATATATATATGTATATATTTATTTATTTATTTATATATTACGTGGGAAACTTATATTTATATAAGACTGTTAGTGTGCCATCAACAACCAAAAATGAATGTAGTTATATACATAGCTTGTACCTAAGCTCGAAAAGGTAGGTGCACATTGGTGCAACCACCTCGGAAAAAATTGTCTCTTAACTTATAGTAAAATTATTTCAATTTAGGGTAAATAAGTCTAGAGATCCCTGAATTTTTAACATTGTTTGGTCCTCGAATCAATATAATGAGCTAAAATACTCCCTAAATTTTTAACTTTTGTGATAATTTAGTCTTTGAATTAATTTAATGGGTTAAAAAAATCCCTAAACTTTTAATATTGTGACAATTTAGTCCTTAACTTAATTTAATAGGCTAAAATAGTGATGACTGGCACAATGACACTATGACAATGTAGTGCCGTAGTGTGGTTAGTCCGGTGAGGTAAATGGTGGGGCAGATACGTGGTGGTCCTGTTGCTAAGAGGCGACAGAGAGGGGGTAACGCGAGATCAGTGCTATGGAGTGGAATGCCACAGGGTGAAAACTGTTGTGATAATTTCCATCTAAATTTTAACAGTGACTAACAAATAGGATTGATCTTACTACTAAAAATTAGTTCATGAACTATTTTAGCGTATTAAATTAATCAAACGACCAAATTGCCATAATATTAAAGGTTTAAGGACTATTTAATCTAATTAAATTAATTTAAGAACCAAATTATCATAATATAAAAAATTTAGAGACCTTTAGAGCTATTAACCTTTCAATTTAATGTATCAAATTTGAGAAAACACAGTGAAATCATACTTCATTCAAATCTTGTTGTCAGAGCGACTTGTTGTATTGGTTTTGGGAAAAAAGGGTAAAGTATTGAAAGTTTATTTTATGCATGCATACGATCTCATATTGCTTATAATTACGATCACAACACTTCAGAAAAGTGTTTTCCCCGCAATGATAATTAAAATGTAGTTTTTATTTCCTTTTTTTTGGGGTAAGGAATGATATCATGTAGTTTGTCTGTCAAGTTTGTTGGCTTCAGGACCGCCGTATAATTTAGCATTGGAATGAATAAAATATTTTGAAGTATACTGGTTTTATTCTTTTGGACACTTGTTACACCAGCTCTAATACAAATTATAATGCTTATGTAATATTTGTCATTAAAAGGCATGAAAATAACATATTTAGTATGCTATTTTATTTTATATTTTAATGTATAATGTTATTTAAAATGTTGTATTTATCTTTTATCATAATGCATTACATTAGAGTGTTTTTTATACTCATATGTTAAATTTGCTATTAACATATTAATTTAGCGTTACATTACAAATGCTCTCTTCCCTTGTTTTATAGGTGGTTTCTAAACCTTCTTTTTGTACTAAAAATTAAATTTTTGTTTAAACTTATGAACCAAACAGCTTGTTTATTTTTCTACCTTTTCCCCTCGTGGCAGGTTTTCGTGGTTTTCTAGGTTTTTATTTTGCTTAGCACCTTCGAGGTATTTTTATGAGGAAATGTCTATTGTAATATTTTTCTTTTCCATAAATCAGAGTGCATAGGATGCGGGATAGTTTTGCAATGAGCTAAATTACTTTGATACTAGTTACTTTTTCTTATCATTTATTAAAAAAGAATTTGGTCCCTAAAAAATATTATCCGACTTGTAAAACAACCGATAATTTCCCAACATAAAAAAGTACGATATGAGTGACAAAAGAAATATGATTTTATGATTTTACATTTCAAAACATATTGAAAGTACCTAAAAATTCATTTGATTGTGTTAATTTTGTATGGTTTAAAATTAGGGTTAATTTATTTATAATACTAATAAAAAATTACTTTAGAAAAATAACACATTTTGATTATTTTCTAGGAAAAAATTAAATTACACAGATAAATTATCGTGAGGAAAATGAAATTTAACACAATTTTAATAATATTTAAAAATAGTCATAATGTGATAATAATTGTTATAATAACGTCACATTTTGTACTATAAGTACATAGTAAATATTTTTTTAATGATACCATTGAGCCACGTATAGAATATTTCCAAATTTGAGCCACATTCTAATTCTACTGTCATAATTATACTACATGCCTTTTTAACCTTAATTTCCATTATGACACTCCTGTCAATAATTGACTAATAATTATTTACAAGAACCAAAAAATTATGACTAATGACTCACGCCTTTTTTGTTTCACTTTTCTTTCTCTTTCAAAATGGCAAAGGGGGGATTTTCTTTCATATTGTTTGATAAAAGAGAAAAAAAAAGTTAAAAAAGTCTAATTTAATTTATTTTACAATTATATTCTTATACAAATAAAAAGGTGATGAATCAAAAAAATGGTAAGCAGCATGGAAAAGCAATTTCCTTCCTTTCCGCTTTCCTCTCAACGAAACAATAAGAGATCCTCTGTTCTTCCCCAAAATCCTCCCTCTCCTACTCTACCAAACATTGGCTTAACCCCTCATCACCATGTATGTGGACTTTGTATAATTACCTCCAGACATTAATAATATTGTTTCATGACTGAAACAATTTATAAACTTATTTTCTTAATTAGTAAAAAAATTGTTTAGATTTGGATCCAACGTATACCAAAAGAATCCATTAGCCCACCTACAAGTTAAAAATAAAAATAAAAATAAAAAAACACCAAAAAAAAACTATAAAATGTCTACATAATAGATAGAAAATTCTTGACAGTGACCATAGTTCTCGACTCCTCTTGACAAATTAGTATATTTTTCTTAAAAAAAAAAAAAAGAATCATATATAAACATACAAGGCCAAAATTGCATCACTATCATAACTGCATTTGGGTTCATATGACTTGTTCAACCATAGGTCGGAGCTAAGCATTCATCAACCATATCCAAAAGGTTTGGGTTTTCCAATGCTGCTGCTACCCTTTCCTTGTCATTCAGTTGCTTATTCACTGCACATACAACCACAGAAATAGAACAAAACGAAAAAAACAAAAACAAAAAGAGTTTTTAATGAATAAACCCAGTTCACAAGAGAGAGAGAGAGAGAGAGAGAGAGGGTACCAGCAGCTTCAGTTGCATGAGATCCAGGTGCAATTCGAATGTCCACCTAATTGCAGAAGAGATAAAAACAAAATTAGCCAAAAAAATGAAGAAAAAGAAAAATAAAGCTAAAACAGCTTAAATTCAAGTCTCAGTAATATATACGAAAGAAAATCAAATGCACTTGGTAAGAATAAATCAAAGCCAAATTGTACAAATAACATTACAATCAACAGATTAGTGTGTTTTTTTTTTCTTTTTTTTGAAATTTCGCTTAATGCGCCAACAAATATACATAGTAAGTACTTTCTTCATTGGTTGGGATTTCCTAGGAGCGTTTTCATCCATAAATATATATAGTCTATTTTTGGAGTAGGATACAAGGATTTGAACAGGTAGGACTGCATTCTGCAATAGTTGTCTGAATTTTGTATTGCTTAACACAACACAGAATACAGCTTTTGTTAAAAAAGCCCCAAACAATGCATCAATAGACAACCAAACAAGGAACTTGAACGCACTGAGCTAACTTCAAATCAAAAAGTCCAGAGAAATAACGGAACAGCAAGACGAAAGTTGCAACAGCCTTGTAGCAGAGTTGCTGAAGAATTGTGTGACTTTAAGCATATAACCGTCATCACCAGAATGACCACACCACAGACTTTCATATAAGACAATTTACCTGACAGAAACCTAGTCTTTACTCTTTTGTCTTTACAACCAGCTAAATGAACCAGATGACATGATAAAACTTTAGGAAAAGGCAAAAGGGGTTCAAAAAAGAGAGGACAAAAAGGATCCTCTGGCAAAACAGAGTTTAGAGCAAACGAAAGAGCAATGTAAAGCTTATCACCCATGAACTTAATTCCTGCAGGATTGGTGATTTCCATCCTATACACTTGGTGACTAGGCTTTACAAAATCATCTCTAAAGTTCTCACTGAAAGAATCAAGGATGTTTTGGAAGACACAATTGCGGAGGTTCAAGGAGTATTCGTGAGTGCAATACAATTTTTAGAACTGGTTTTGATTGCTAATGAAGTGGTCGAAGACTTCAAATCCGAAGGCAAAGGAGTCATATTCAAAATCCATTTTGAGAAGGCCTACAATCGGGTCAAGTGGAAGTTTTTGGATTTTGTGTTAGAACAAAAAGGCTTTGGTTGCCGTTGGATAAATTGGATGCTGGAGTGTCTGTCTTCGGTTTCTTATTCGGTGATGATTAATATAAGACCTAGACGAAAGTTTACAGGTTCTCACGGTTCATCTTTGACACAGCAAGAATGTTCTATAAAAAAAAAAAAAAAAAGATTAGAAAGTAATACCTTGTAACGAGACGGTAGGCTTCTTATGAGTTTCACTCGTAAGCAGAGACCAATTATTGTTGCCATACTACAGTGTTCAACTGTGGGGGTAAAGGTGACCCTGAGAGAATAAAATTGATAAGACAAGAGTGTCTAAGCCGATATAAAAAGAATAGACGTAAAGAATAAAACGATAGCAGACTGTACCTAACATAACTATGATGGTCGTCCACTTCAATTGCATCTTCTGTTATTACTTTCAGCTCTTCCAGAGAATAAGGGTGCTCTGGATCTTTAATATCTCTAATATGATTTATGAATTGTTAAGGAAACTGAAATATGTTTTCTTTCATATCTCTAATATGATATATGAATTGTTAAGGAAACTAAAACAAACATATTTCATGTAATCTGGTGCACATCGAGGACATGTTTACCAAATGTGATGCAAAGTAATGGAAAACGTAATGGGTTTTTGAAATGGAAAGAAAAAGAATAAGAATGAGAAAACAATCCAATTCTCCTTCTAGCATTCACTAAACTTAGAAAAAGAAATTTTAATAGTTTAACTATTAAATTGTGTTTGTGCATAATTAAATAATCATTTTTTTAAACAAGAGACAAAGAATATATTAATTATAAAAAAGAAGGTACAAAACGAGAGGAAAAGAATTCATCAGCAGGACAAACAAAAACAAGAGTTAAGCTATAAAAAAGAGGAGGCCAATTTCTAGTTAAGTCCGTAAAAATCAGATTGCCGAACTCTTTATTGGCTTGAAAAGGGTATCTAACTAAATGTGCTGTTCATTTCCATTAGCCAGGAAACAAGACCAAGAGGGTGTTAGAATTGGAACTCTCTTTCCTAGATTGTGTGGGCCCTACACAAACTACCATTCCTAATTTTGTAAGTAAACACACCCACGGGGTGTTGGTAGGAATAATCAAGCCTGTGGGTTGCTCCCACAAGGACTAGGGTTCAAACCTCCTCACGGGCACCTACATGACAAAAGTCACAGTTTACTGCCTTCCAAAGATTATAGGGTTTGGCGGAAAGTAAATTTCCAAAAAAAAATTGTAAGTAAACACATTACCAGATGAGAACAGGAAACAATATTCTTTTTTTTTTTTTCCTCATTCATGTGAAGTGAACATGCCCTAAAGTTAAGCTTCAACTTTATGTACTATCACAAAAATGTATAACCAACGCCAAAACACACACACAAATCATATAAATAACAAGATAACGAGGGAAAACGAGTAAATTCACATGTGTTTTATGCGATGCTCCTATCTTATCTGCAGTTAAAACCATAAAGGATATCAAAAACTTCTTGTTGGTCAATTGGTTCCACGGCATACTCATCTGCATGGCTTGGAACGCCACGAGCCCGGCGCTCTTTCTTCTCATAGACCACAGGATTGGCATTGATGAGACCAGAAACCATTTTTCCTCACTAAACACAAAGAACAAGACAAAAATTTAGATAGAGACCAATAAACTGAGCTCTAAAATCTTTTTTTCCCCAAAAATAATAAATAAACCAGGAGACCATATAGCCGCAAAAAGACTGAAACTTGTTTTTCACCTTCCCTTTCAAGCATGTATTTTGATTAAAGTCTTGGCAACAGGCAAGAGAAAAGAGTAATTAAAATGAAAGAAACACAAAAATATTGACCCAAAAAAAATGCATTCATTCTTGTCCTAGAAAAATGCATTGATTCTTATGTATAAATATCAAAAAGAATAACGAATGATATAAAGAAAGAGGATTCTTTTGGGTTATGGAATTGGTAGCTAAATATTAATGCAAAAACTTAGAATGTAAATAAAGATGATCTTCTTGGGTTGTTAGTGCAATTTAATTAGAACAAATTCCCTAAAAATATAACAAAAATATCTAGCCGTCATTTATAAGAACATAGAAAACCAAAAAACAAAAAAAGAACAAAAAAAAAAACTTCGTTGGAACCTCAAAAAATTCCGGCAACCGTGGAGAACTCTGGCGTGAGATGTCCCCAGCACGGAGGAAGTTCTTCTTTGGCACAGAAAGGGAAGGGCCCCGAAGAGCCGGAGAGACGAGACGAGAGAGAGGAGACTGAGAAAGGGGAAAAAAATAGACAAAAAGAAACTAGCATTGGCCAATTTGACGAAAATGGTTAATTACGTAATTAATCTCCTAAGTTTTAATTGTGAGAGGGAATGATAGAATTAGGCTACCATTAATTAAAAATAAAAATAAGTAGGTTAAAAAGTAACGGTATTTAATAAATAACCTACTTAAATTAAAACAAAATTTATTTTTATATTAAATGATATAGAAAAAATCACTAAACAAAGGAGAAGGGACAAAAAAAAAAAAAGAAAACAAAACAAAAAAAGAAAAAGAAATAGAAGAAGGAGGAAGTAAAATTAAAAATTTAAGTGTTCAAAAATAACATATGATTAAGAATTGTTATGTACTTAAATATTTTTAAAAATATACCATTCACTTATGTTAAAAATTGAAACTATATTATTTGTGCAATTTGTCCAATTGTGTTGTTGTTTCTTAATTTATCTTTTTAGTTTAAAAACTATTTTTAAAAAACTTATTTCAATTTTATTTCTGGCGTGCTTTATGATTGAAAAAAATTGAACAAAACAACAAAATTATCCATAGTTTACAAAAAAATAATTTATAAATTTTAAAAATGTAAAGCCCTAAATCAAAATATCAAATTTCAAAAAAAAAAAAAGATATTAAGTTATTGAGTTTTATGTTTTTTTTCAGATGAAAATATTTTTAGAAGAAAAAATATTTTTTGGAAATATTTTGGTCTTGTTAAGAGTATATTTATTCTTTTTTTCCTTGTTTTCTTGTTCATAAAGTTTATGAGGATAAAATTAAAATAAGGTTTTCAAATTTAAAAAATATATTTACAGATTATAAAAAGAAGTGACAACTTGACAAATAATAAAAATTAAGAGATATAATTATGTCATTAGTCTATGTAAAAAGGATAGTAATGATTATATTTATTTGTTTGTCTTGGAACAAGAATCTTATAATATGTCAACATTGGAGGTGGTTTTTTTCTTTTTGTTCAAAATAAGAAGAAGACCATTGGTATCTTCAAAACAAAAAAGACTAAAACCAGCTCGAGTGTCTGTCAATTAAAAAAAAATTTACTAAAGAAAAAAAGACTCAATTTTTACCACCATTCATCCAATACTATACAATTTATTAATAGGACAAGAGTCCTAAAATAAGATTGAGAAGTATCGAACCCTCAACATATTTTAGGAGGAGACAAGGGACATGCAATTTTGCCCCTCCACCAACATATTGGTGTTACATTAAAGGTGATGGACAAGCATGTATTCTTTAGTAGCCAAATGACTCAAGACATGGACTAGTTCTATTATGACTAAAACCAAAACGAATTTGATAACATCTTATTGGACTAAAATGGACCTTTTAATAAAGATAAAAAACTGGTTACAGACATACTTTAGTGGATTCACACATGATCACACTTTAACATATTAAGTGTGTAAACCTCCCACCCTTCACTTTAAACATAACATAAATTAATAAAGACAAATAACAGCAAGAGTATAAATCTTACAATATCTTGCCTTAACTTTATCTTTTCCAAATTATTTCAGTGGAATAGTTACAAAAGAAATGCCTAGGAAAGTTATATAACATATTTGTTGGAATAATATTTTGGACGATTACGAGGGGGGAAAAAAGCTTTAGAAATAAAAAGAGGAAAAGTAGTAGAAGGAAAAAAAAAAGACATAAATCAACAAAATGGGAAGATGGAGTTTTTGAGCATTGCTATAAAAGGCAACTGTCATAAAAATAGATTCATCAGCAGTTCCTATATTTGAGTATTTATTACTGCTTCTTCAATATTTTTCCCGTTAATTACTTCTTCTCTATTTTCTGCAGCATCCAGGATCATTAGTAGTAAATATTCACACACTCTATAGCATTCAGGACCATTAGTAGTTAATATTTATTTGGCTGTTCATTTCCTAAACATGTTCCTTTAATGACTTGTCCATTTTAATATATCATTCTCCCAATCCCATGTATGTTCGGTCTAATTATTTACAATTTTCTAGGTCCTTGAATTTATCTATTCTCCAATGGTCATGAATGTAAACCTCCCACCACCATGTTTTCAGTAAAACTTTTGGATTCATGGATTTTGATGACATGTGAATACAAGGGGCTCAAACTCACAAGAACCCTTGTAAAGAAAAACTCACGTAAGATACAACAACAATGTAGAGAGAAAAACAAGGGGAAAATTTTTACATGAATGTGTATCCCTCTAAAAACAGATTGTGCCTCCTTTTGCAACCCAACTTTTTTTTTTTTTTTTTGCATCTCTGGAAAAAGAATTCCAGGGATATGGTTTTTACTTGTTCTTTTTCCCACCCGCCAGAATACGTTGGATCTGAAGCCCTCGGCTGAAAGCTTGGTTGAACAGCAACCTGGTCTGGAACTCTGACACAAATGGGAACCATGCCAGTATAGCGACCGGTGCGAAGAGAATCAGCCCCATTATGTATTCATACCCTCTTCCTAGAGCCTTGACAGATCCCCAGAACCCAAGCCCTTTCACTAGTGGCTTACACGATTGTGATATCTGCGCTTACAACATTAAATCCTCTTAATCCGTAAAGAAAAGAAAGCAAATCGCAAAATTCGTTTATAAACATTCAAAATGTTGCTAATTCAGCAAGAATTATAGTCTAGTAAAAAAGGAAAAATATTCAGCAAACAAACTGAAAAAAAAAAAGGGAAGGAACACAATTGAGGTTGATATCATTTAGCACGTACCTGCAGTATTGCCCATCCTGTGGGCAAAAAGGCCAGGAGGCTGGCGAATATGTCTCTAACTGTAAGATTAAGAACAGTAAAGAGAATACCGAGAGTAACCATAAAGCCAATGAATAGGAACAGTTTGAGAAGTCTGAACATCAGCTGGAAATCTGCACTGAACTTCTTTCTTCCCATGGACACTATCTGCATATTCAGAGGTTGAAAAGTTCGTAAAATAAATTAAACCATGTTCAGATCACTCTCGTGTAGAATAAACTTGCAGGTTTTAATTCAGACCTTTAAGATGATCATAACGGCAACGATGACCAGCCAAGAGAGACCGTAAACCTGGAATTAGAGATGGGAAAAAAAGGAAGAAAAAAAGATAAAGGCCTTGTTGATTGCTCTTTGTATGCGTAATATAAAAAAACCTCAATTAAATACTTGTATTTACAGGGAGAAAAAACAATCTCATAATATGCTTCTGCTTCTCTTAAATGATAGAAGATCGTCCCATCGTAATCGTTATCTATCCAGTCCTCGTGCAAAAGGACCGTTGTAGTTAGTACTTTTATCCCACTTGGCATGAATCAATAGTTTTCAAATAGCTGTTGTAATTGAAATCTGGAGTGAAATCTGATTCTCGAATTATGAAACATTCAAAGACGGTAGATGGAAAATGAAAGAAAATGGAAACAAGGAAGAAATGTTTAAGGAAAGGTCATGTACTCACCATGATGCTTTTTTCATTCCTGGCCACATTTAAATGGTATACAATTCCATACTGATAAAGAAAGAAGCGCATAGAGAGAACAATCTCCCAGAACCGTCCAAGAATGCCAGTGTGCTGTAGGTGCTCTTGTTCCTCATCCCACCAGGACTCCCAGCTCTTGTTTGCTGGCACACCAATACCACCGCGGCTATTTATCCACTTAGTCCAGTCATCCCAATCTTCCACTATCTTTTGCCATTCAAATCCCATGGGGTTAAAAAGGAAGGGTGCAAACAAAAAGGAGGTGACTAAGAACCACATTGAGAAGGTAAGGAAAGCATAGCTTGTCGAATTAGATGCTACTGAACCATAAATTTTATAAGCTATAAGCAACATCATAAGCTCCAGCGCTTTCACAAAGTGGCTTCTTGAGTACATTCTATAGTTCTCAGCAAACTTCTCATGCTTTACCACAAACCCACGCCCAGTAGCTCTGTATTTTGCACCACCATGCAGGATTGTTCGTCCATAGTAATGGACCTTTGTCCCAAGAGAGAACGTAAAGAAAACAGCTGCGAGCTGCAGCTGCATCGTTATCATGTCACCTAACGCAGTTCGGAATCCTCTCTCCAGTCCAAGTTCCATGATCATGGGCAAGGCCATTAAAAGACCTAGTTGGACAACAGATTGAGAAGCCATGGCTGCCTTCAGAGGATCGTCTCCTTTGGCCCTGGCAAATCTCACTATTGCCTTTTCCAGGCCACTCAATGACAGATATAGTTTTCCATACAAGTAAACATAGACCGTGATGACGACCAACTGCCGGAAATAAAACAATGCCCATGAGCAAAAGGAGATAGAAAGATGCAAATAACCAAGAAAACTTTTCATGTAAAAATTAGAACTCCCAACAAAAAGTTTCTATATTATATGGACTGCCACCATTATAGTTCCAATTGGTCCTTGGTGAGTTGGTTTCTCACAGGAAGATTGGTACTTGGTTAGGGAAGTGGAGAGGACAGGCAAATACAGTAGTGACACTTCAAATTAACCCAAATGTCAAAAACTATTTTGATCTGTCTTGAAATATCTTCCACTAACGATTTGCTTAACATATGATGATAAACACTAAACCCTCCCCATCATATATATTACGTTCAAGTGAAGAAAGCAGCATGCACCCTTAGTTTGCCAATATATCAATGTGTAAATATATGCATGCATGTATGTATGTATTAACATGTAGTGACTTAATTTTCTTTAGCTTCGATTCTGAATTAAGAATTACCATCGCGCTGACGTAAAATCCTATTGTTGTAAAATAAAATGACAGCATGCGGAAGAAGTCAAAACGGTGCCCTAATCTGTAGATGTCTCTGCTGAGCGTCTGCTCTCCATTACCACAAGCCACTTTTTCTTCGAAGAGAGAGATTTGGTTGAGCCCAACATCTCTACCCTTTCCAACCTGAATATACTCGTGGTGGGTAACATTCCCTCGCCTCAATGTTGAATTGAAACCTGCAAAAATAAGTTATACCTAGAATTAAACAAAATTCCCACGACAGAAACCACTTCTTTTCTTAATGCTATTATTTTTAGGATTAATTAATTATTCAGTTATTCCCAAGCTATGGTAAAGACTGACAGGATCGGGGAGAATCTAATTAGAATCTTAAGGAATTGAACACGAGAAGAACTGAATTTCTATTATTGAAGCAAGAATTAGCCAAATTGGCCTTGTACAGAAACTTTAGAACCTAGCAGATTGTAAGATCTACTTTCCTACACCTGGCTACTCAAATCCATCCTATCTCTCAATCTGTACAATTCTCTCTCTTTTGCAATGGCCACTAACCAATCACAATTCACCTTTTCTAACTCACTCACTACTTCTTAACTAAATACTTATTTAAGACCAGAGCAGTCCTTTTATTTCCCCTGGAGTAAGTATAACGAACTAAGGGTCCCTATCAAAGATATGCTTTGATCACTAAACTTAAAAATTGCTAGTTTTAGACCCTACATATTATTAATAACAACAATGATAATAACAATAATAATCATAATGAAGATCCATTAAATACTGTTTTTAGTATCAAGAGTGCTACCCGCAAAAATGTCCTCGCTCAAATTGATGCCACGAGATGCCTTGCTAATGCCACCACGGGTAATGTGAAAAATTCTGTCAAATACGTCTGGATGACCATAGTGGAACCGAACCCTAAAACCAACCAATGCAAGTATAAGGCAAAAATAGAAAATATTAGATTCCAGGATTTTAGCACTGCTTTTCAATTTAATAGAAAACTAAAAAAGAATACTATAGATTCCTGTTAAACAATTATGGTTTATGATCTGTAAACAAAGAGGGCCATTTAACAGAATAGAAAGAGAAAGAAGTGAGCAAAGCTTGGATTAAGAAGGGAAAGAGAGGTTTACAGAGTTCACTATGCACAAAAACCAAACAATAGAATCCTAAACAACGTATTAAATAACTTGCCCTATTGGGTTTCCATTTCCATAAAGAAAATAAAACTCACGATAGATTGATGCATTTGCAAAATGTGCGGCCTTTCAGTTGCTGTAATGATTCCTCTTAACTCTGGTTACTTAAACGAGTCTTCTTTTAAATTAAAAAAGGATGACATTGCATGAAAAGAAAAATGAAATTGCTTTGAGGGTACCAGGATTATAAACTGTAAATGCACTTAAAAGAGCTTACTTCAAAGGTCTTGCTAGAACTCTTTGCCCTATGGTCACGAAGCTCGTCTCTTGATTTGACATAAACCAAGCCAGAGAAGAAACACTGCAATGCAGATGTCGAATAGAATAAAGTTGAGACTACTAGAAGTAATCAAATGTAGCTTATATTACTTAAGCAAAAAGAAGGGGGAAAAAAAGGGGGGATATTCCAACCTTCCAGTGAATATATGCTCACGAACACCTAAAATTGTAGGTGAGCGCACTCCATGATCCTCATTGAATTCTTCTAAAAGGTTGCGCATCTTGAAAGCTTCTTCCAAGTAATTGTCCTACATTATATGTTGGCAAAGTAAGATCCAAAGTTGGCCTTAAAACAGAAAATTTTTTCATAACTTCACATCCAATGGTAACCTGGTTCATGTCAATCGTCTGAAGGGCTTCTCCTCTAGTAAAAATTATAGCATGGTTTTGATTCTCAGGCTTTCCTTCTCCGATTTTGGCTGCACCCGGTAATTTTATGCGATATATTTCCTTTAGACAAGCACCAAAAATCAGTGTTTTTTTTTTTAACCCGGAGTAAGGTGATATTACTGGATTCTTCTTTATATTTACCTGATCAAGATTATCAACAGCTTTAACCAGTACTGAGTAGTAAACTTTCTGTACTTTTCCGCCTTCGGTCTCTTCAACTTCATCCATATATGCTACTCGAAGAGAAGGATTACTATACAACAGGCAAGAGATCTTAGATATAGGAATAAGGTCTTAGATTCTTGAAGAAAATGAACTCAGCAATAACAACTTTAAAGAAATCAATTTTCAGAAAAGCTATTGACTTTATCAGATAAGGAACATACTTGACCATCAGATTAAGGATGTCAGTTGCACGGCGGTCTCCACTTCGCTTCTGATTGCCATAGTTTTGACAGGTAGCAACATACGTGAATTTCATGTCAGCAACAGCTTCTAGCTGAGCATAAAGTGACCGCTGAAGTTTCTTATCTTCTTCTGATTGAACTGTTATGGCTTTATAGCCAGCAAGTATCTCTGTTTAAAATTTAAAAATTACCAACATTATGAACTTCAAAATATAAGGCCTGTACATTAGCAGAAGAAAACATCCATTCTTGTAAACAAATGAAGTTCCATTCTTGTGCATAAAATTGTTGTTACCTGTTGTATTCTTTTTATCATCAATAAAATTCTTTTGTTTCTTACAAAAAGTGGAAAAAAATTCATGTGTATAAAAATAAGTAACAAAAAATGCATAAAAACACTGGGAACTGACGCATAGGCACAAGAAATTGCATACTGTCCAAGATATTCAATTACTTGGTCTTACCATCTTCATTAGCCATGTCAAGAAAAGCCTGAAGCTTCAGAGCCCGCCTATAATACATCATTCCTCTTACTGCAACACCAAAATTAGTTACTACAAAGCATTGACATGAAAAGATGAGCATAGAGAGAGTAATGGTTTTAATACCTGTCCGGCAGAGTGTCTGTCCTCTTAGGGAGACCCAGTGACGGAGCTGTAAAATATTCTCATCATTTTCCCAGATCTCACTATCTTTCTTACAATTAAGTCGCTCCATGAAGTTATTCCACTCATCTGCATTTTCCAAGATGTCAATATTGGACTATAAAATGTTGTCCTTGAAATCAAATAAATGATGGTTATAAAGAAAATAATAGATCGAAGATCATTCACCCGGAAAAATCTTCTGCAAGTAATATAAGATTGATACACCATCTTCGTTTTCCATCTCAAGGTCAGTTTTAGAGTAGACAGTCTCCTCACTATAGTACGGAGTCATGACACTGCATGGCAGGAAAAATAAGATTAAGATAATTGTTCCATCGGTAAGCATATTTTAAGTTCCAAAAGCTTGGCCTGCTAACAGGATATGGACTGCTGATCATTAATTATTATAGTACACTAAGGAAAAAAGAAACTTCAAATAGAATCCTATTGTCAAATTTATATGCACGTATATGAACTTCAGGATAAAATGGAACCAAAAAGGAAAAAAAAAATTTAAAAGTGTATACTTTAAAGTGAAGAAAAAGAAACAGTATAAAATGAAAGGACTTATTAGTCATTATTGGTTCTGAAATACCTGTTTACGATAGTTCATTTGATGCTAAAATGACCTAAAAGACCTTGTCAATCTTATAATTGAGTTCGGTAATTTTTCTAAGGAAAAATCAATATAAGGAATTTATATATGTTCCAAGTGTACACATAAAGAAACTGTTATCAAACCTGAATGAAAGCATTTTCCGGACTTTTGGGGCACGTGGCATATCCATGAACAGGGAATTTGTAAAAAATGAAATTCTTCTACGTGCTTCAAGGTTTGTTGGTACATCAACAGCAGATTCCTTCACCGTCAGCAGGAGGTATAGGCGTCTTATCTGAATAACAGAATGCAACAAACATATGTCTAAGTTAAACAGTTATAATATACTGTACAAGATTATTCCCATAATTGTTTCAGTCATTGCAAATATTTTTACCTGTTCTTCCCACTGAGCTGTAGCTAGAGGGGGGAATACTATGGAAGGTCTCGTATCAGTTCCAGCAAAAAGTTGTCGTCCAGAATCCTTGCTGCTATGACCAACTTCAACCAATTCCCTAAAAGATATAACATTGGAGCATGCAAGCAGTGTTAACACAGACACGTGAGCCATCACAATTGTCCCTTCCAAATAATTCCAGTCCAGATCGAATGAAATATGAACTTTATACCTGATCTCATTCACCATCATATCACGGGTGACAACTTCCAACATATCTTGCAGCAACAGTACCACAGTATCTTTCTTGGATGGATCGCCATCTTTCTGCAATAGAAAGGACTAGTTATTGATCTTTTCTTTTGAATATTCAAGAGAAGCACAGACTGCAGATTTGATTACAAATATGATCGCTATAACTCACCAAGATCTCAACAAGCTCCACAAATTTATTGCAAAGAGTGGGTAGAGGACCCATTCTGAAATTTGCAAGCAGCATATTTTTTGAAATGTTACTTTCAACTTCTTTAATAATGATGCCAATTATCCTGTTAAACCATAATCTAGTCAGAATTTATCACAACATACAAGTAGGAAAAAGTTGTGATGCAACCGCTGAGAAGAGATGTTTATTGTTTTTCATGTTTATAAACTGCATTATGGACAATAAAAAGGTTATGTTATACGGTTCAACCATTCATGACTTGATGTAAATCAAGCCCAGTTGTTATGTAATAAGCATGAAAGAATAACTGAACTATGAGTCAGGCCTGAAGACCAAAAGTGAGAAACATCAGAATCAAGAATTCCATATGAGTGTTTAGCTTGCTTACCAATGAAAGTACCTATTAAATAGGTGTGTATAAATAATGTTTTGTTTTACACTTTGGATAAGGACAAACAACTATAGAAACTGGGATCAATCATACTTGTGATCTATAAAGAGTCTAAATATTGATGCCAACCTTTTCTCATTTTCCCCAACCACAAGAATACTCAAGATTTGCTTAAAAGATTCATAGCATTCAATCACAGCACACTTCATGTATTCATCTGCACATATACGCTTCCAGAGATCAGAGTCCCTGGATCTAAATTGAGCCGCCATATCCAATGCTATTGGGATCTGTAGGGATAGGAAATGGTCAAAACAAAACCCAAAAAAAAAAAAAAGAGATGTACGGCTTCAAAAGTGATTATTCTGACCTTGCTGGCAAGCAAAAACGGTGGCCACTGTATTATCTTCAAGCCAGGATCAGAGGAATAAGGAACCAGCAACAAATCTGTCTCCCTGTAATAAACGAAACCCTGCTTATGTTTTGAAGAAATTCGTGAAAAGAAATTGAACCAAGAGAACAACAGATGTTGCTTCAGAGGCCTTTCCAGTCGCTTATTAGATCTTCCTCCCGGAAGCTACATATCACTTCATTCCAAAGTTGAGCAAATTTTGCAGCTTCACTTCTCCTGCTTGCTGTAACCTGCAGGCTTAAATATAAATATAACCATCGTACCAATGTACGCAATTGCTAAAGTGATTAGGCATTTAGAAACTAAGAAGTACCTCTGCAAAACGCTTAGCCAAAGAGAACCCCCTTTTCTGGGACTTGTCAGAGGGCACCAGATGTGTGTTGAATGCACCAGGTAAGCACTGGAACCTTGACCTTAGCATTCCCAGGGTTCGAATCTGTGAAAGAGAAGCACGGACGAGCAACAGAGTTAGCAGACTCATCAAGGTGTAAATGTTATGACACTTACAGCTGCTTTAAATTTCGCTTGATCATTGCTTCCTTGTTCAATAATATCAATTTCAATTCCCAGGCCTTCCTAAGACGTCCCCCGCAAAGAGAGAGAGAGAACAACTCCAAGTATCAAGTGTGGCATAGTACTAAAAGACAGCTTTTTAGTTAAGAAACAGATTAACGGCCAGGATGTAGAGATGTCCAAGACAAAGCATGTCCTGATCAAAACTTCAATAACCAATTTGTTTAAACAAGATGCATTTTACCATTAGGACTACCGTTTACTAGAAGCAAGATACAATCAGCTTCTTGCTCAAAATGTTCTTGTACTACTCAAAATGACTGAGGTGGAAGGAAACAACCCAACTGGTCGTACTATAAAATTAACCTAAATTCGGTATCACAAGCCACAAGTTTAATCCACAACTACGCAGCAAGAAGCTTCACTAATTTAATTCTGAGTCAATTATCCAAGAAAAGAATTAAAGAAAAAAAAGAAAGAAAGAAACGGTTACCTCTCCTAGATGATCAAAGGCCCCAATAATGCCACCACACAAAGTTGAATATATTGCATACCATATTTGAGTGTCCATAAAATAAACCTGCACGCAGTGAAAATGGGAGGCCATGAGATGTTTCACTGAAGACTGCAAGAAGTTTCATTCATCAAGAAATGCGAAGCACATAAGCTATCAGGTTAAACATGACGAAAGATCTAGAATCAAACCATGATAATTGGTGCCCAGAGGGATAAGACCGCTCCATAGTTGTTTCGAGCTGTTCAGTGACAATAGAATATTTAGCACAGAATTAAAATTTGAAAACCAGGAGAAAAGCAAGAACTAGTACCATTAGGGAAAAATTCATGCCATTCGTAATTAACCCTACGAATGCTCATTATGTCTTTTGTTGGCTTCACCAGAGGTTTTATCTAAGAGAAAAGAAAAAACGAAAAAGCTAAATGAAAACCAACTTATCAATCATATGTCAACAACAACAAATAACAAGATTAAAAAGGAGCAGGAAACCTGGACAAAAAAGCTGAATGCAAACTTGGAACCCAAAAGGATCACCCAGAAAAGTGTGTACCTGAGAATTCAAAAACAAATCAGAACAATGGCACAGACTCCAACAAAAAAGTATAATTTGCAATTAATATTTTTTGTGTACTCACTTTATAAGTGCAAATTGACTTTCGTGCATTCCTCTCCCTACATATATTCTTGGCTGCAGATGGATGGAATGAATTCATTCAAAACAAATATGTAACATTTTATCACAGATTCGAGCAAACAACCAAAAACATAATGGTATTAAGTGTTTGTGTGTGTGTGTGTGTGTAAGGACTTTCATGATTAAGTGAAGATAAAAATCTCAACATAAACCAAAAAGATTGAAAGGTCTTAAGCATCCAGTAGTGACACCTATAGGTAGTTCTGATGTTTACTTGAACCGCACGGAATAAATTCGAAGCCTAAAAGGAACCAACTAATTCGAGTTCCAAAATCTTTAGTTATAGTAGCAATAATCTACAGTACTTGACTGTAAATCAAGAATTCTGATGGAGCTACTAGGCCTCCAATCAGAATTACTTATGCAAGAAGGAGGTCAAGGAAGAAAACAGAGTCGAAGGAGGATCTTGCTGTTTTGGGAGTGGAGAATGGTAGACCACCTGCTGAGATGGGATTGTCCAGGTGTGTTAATGCAAAAAAAGAGGATGCTGAGCTGGATCATGTGCTGTCAGATGGAGCAGAATTAGTTATGAGTGTGGCCTCCGGATTTTGTGGAAGCCCTGTTATCCGTGAATAAGGGAGGGAAACCGGTAGTTTGTTAGTATTGAGAGGGGAGAAATTCGGTTATGAGAATGACAAAAAAAAAAAAAAAAAAGCTGAGGGTGAGAAGAAGAAAAGGGGATCAGAGAAATTGAAAAAAAATGGTAGCCTAAGCTAGGAGTGCAGAAGGTCCCTCGAATACCTTCCTATCCTTAGTTTCCTTTGCTTTGTATTGACCAAATATCTCTACTTCCAGAACAATAAAAGTTGTTCTTGAGTCAATTTTCACTTCTTTATTTCTTCTCTTTTGCTGCCATACCTGAACTAGCGTTGCTGAGCATACCAAATTCAAGTGTAAAAGTGGAATTTTGGATGTTACATCTAATTTGAACTTCTCATTTTATGCAATTATTTTTCGTTAGCTCTACCGCTAGAGACTATAACAGCAGAAAGAAAGATGAGGAAGACAAGAAAATGAAATGAAAAAGAAAAATGGCCAGGGATCAGAAGGAAGGCAAAGTAAGTACCTGTGACCACCACAAGAGGAACCGAACAATATGCCAGTCTGAATTTTCAATCCAACGTCGGAGCATTGGAAGAATAAATAAAGCTGCAGCTAGCAAATTTGGAAGCAAATATACCGCAACAGCCAAGACGTACAGAGGGGGAACACCATCTATTTGCTTAAGAAATGATAGCATGTGTCTAATTTGGGAGGGGCCTCCCTTGAAGGATTGCAGATAAAACATCGGAAGAATTATAACCCACGCAAGACTGACAATTATCTTGAGAAGGTTTCTCAGTATGACAGTAAACTTCCACCTACGATATCCCGGAAAATTCAAAAGCAGGTCCAAAATACCTAAAATGGAAAAGGCAGAAAATAAGAAATTGACAAAAACCGTGCAATATATATCATATATTTCCTAAGCTTAAAAGTGATAAAACGATCTCTACTATGGAAATCAAACACAATTGTCCTCCGTACAACAACAAACATCTAGCAATGTTAGCAACAATAACAAGTCATTCTCATCTCCCCATCCCTCTTTATTTTCGGGAATAGCTCCTATAATGTAAGATTCGTTATTTCCAGCTTTTCCAGGTCTCATGCATATTTTTTGTTCTCCCACGTTGTTTTAGACTGAATTAAATACTCAATTTAAGGTACAACGGTAAATGAATAGAACAGAAAAGCATCAAATACACAACCTTTTATAAAGCATCCTGCCAGCGTAAAACTAGCTGAGGAACCATGCAACTAACTACTTGCCACTCAAAATAATTACACCTTCAAAGATTTCATTCATAATTATGAAATGAGATGGATTTAATTTTCGCTTTTTTTTTTCTATTTTCATTGTTCCTTTTACTATTGTTATAATACTCTCTTTTGTTCAAATTATGTATACAGGAATAATCTTGATTTACAATAACAATTTCAAAAAAAGAAACCACAGAACTTCCACAAATAAAACATCAAGAAAGAAGTTATATGCTTTTCACAGTACTATGAGAACATAAAGCCAATAAAAAAGGTCAACAAACTAGAAATATACAGGAACCAAGTGAAAAATCATACTTTGAAGGAAGCGAAGAAAAGCTGCTGTGATGAATATACTAGATAGGTCGTAGAGGACATCCCTTTGAAAAATGTCAATTATTGAAATCCCTTTCCAAGCAACGATGACCATCGCCTGTAAAATAGCCAACTCAGATATTTGACTACTGATATGAGAACCCACGAACATGAGGAAAAAAAAATGCCAGTTAAATTTCCTCTCTGTTGCAAATTTGCAGTTTCATACCTGTAGAACTAGTATATAAAAAGTCCATAGTCGATCAAAACTTCTAAAGATGTGCCAAAAGGTTCGACTTTCAACAAAAAACGATTTCCCTGTGCTTCCAGGTTTTCTTGGAGGGATCTTTCTTGCCTGATATTGATATCGTATGAGCAAGTAAAAAAATAAATGGAATTGAGGAAAGTAGGATAAATGCTTGGAAAAAACGTGTACCTGTGTCAAATCACGAGTTGATCTGAAAAAATTACCATCATCACGCATTGGCCAGCCAAGAGAAAAGCAATCAGATGACCTGAAAACATATAATCAAATGGAAGAGTCAACTCGAGATAGCCCCCAAAAAGGTCAAATAAACATGATTTGTCCAGAATTGATGTGACTGGCCCCAGACCAGAAATACTCATTCAGGTCATCATAATTGCACCAAGCTGAGTGAGGAGCTTTCCCATTTCTGCTTTTGCTTGCTTCCTAGAATATCATAAGAAAGGACATCATCACACCTAAAACATGCATAAGCTTAAAAACTTGGTGACGCTGTCTATATCTAGGTCATACAACATACCTTTTCAATAACACGGAAAATGGGGGTTATGACCTTGCGCAGAAAGGCCTCATCATCTCCACCGTACGAAGGCTTAATATTTTCACCAGTAACTATGCTAACATTTCCAGCCAATAGGCCATGGAGTTCATACGCCATCTAAACATAAATATCTGGAATTTTTTACTCATACGGTAGAAAAATAGCATTCCAATAAATAACTATTAAATAAAAAGGAAAAATGAAGGCCTTCAAATGCTACTCACGTTATGGAAAATATAGCATAAACATTCTGGCATAAACCGAACATTTGCTGCTTCACCCCAGATGAGAAGATACAAACCCATGTATAGAATCTTCCTCTGCTGTATCTCTTGATGACCTTGAGGAAGCCTACATAGATACAAGAAACAGGTAGAGCATAAGATCCAAAGTGAAAACTACAAAAATCAAATATGATAAACAATTATAAGACAACAAAGTGGTACGGTTATGTACTATTAGATCTCACCGTAAACTATGTTTTCGTCCCAGAAATTTGCACCAAATCTTGTAGTTCTTAAAGAGCTTGTTCATAACTATATCAACAGCTCGATCATCAAGCTGCATAAAGAAAAAATAAATAAATAAGTTCCACAGCTCAACAGTTGAAATCATCTCTGTAATTTCCTCCAAGATCGTTGCTTATAATACAAAAGACTACCTGAAAAGTAATGACAGGGAAATGAATGCATGAAGGCTGATATAAGCATTTTTCACAATGAGCTAAAAGTTTAACACAAACTTCTAAAAGTCACTTTTAAGTTATTTGGCATTGTTGTCAAAATGTGAGACGATGCTAATGCAGCTGAACCCAAGATGCTAGTACACTAAAAAATAAAGACTGGAAGATTAATGCCTGCCTTGTTAAGTGGTTCGGCCTTGGGATGGAGCCTTATGTGATTATTAGCAAGCAGTAAAATCAGATGCTCCCTCTGGTTCCTGACATTGTCTCTCTACAGCAACCAAAAGAACCAAACTCAATAAGAAATTCGAGAAAGACATCAAATAGCAATGACTAAACCAGTAGCATATTACTAAATTATACACTTGCCTGGAAACCGAACATGGCTCTTAGCCAATCAAGGAGGTCTAGCTCTCCAGCTTTTTGCCTGTGCTGTTCGAATGAACTGGGCCAATTCAAGCCACGAGTGTTCCGCAAGGCACCCACAGAAGCCTTGACCTGGTAAAGGCAGGAAGAGAGACAAGGTTAGCACCAAGAAACACGCTGCTAAGTACATTAAGAAATAGCAGAAGCACCTCTTCAAGCTGCATGACAGACTGCGAGGCCCCAGCTGCATCCAAAGGAAGAATGTTATATGGTGTATAAATTTCCGTCTTTTCTTGGACATCTCTTGCAGCTGCTATAATCTGTTTACAGAAAAATTCTTCAATTACACAAGCCAATTCACTATATGCAGGAAAAAAATAATAAAGTACAATAATGAAGGGGAGGAGTCAAACTAACCTCAGGAGGAACTTCTTCAACCTTCTCGCTCTTGTTAACTGCACAAAGCACTTCGAAAAGCACTCCAGCTATCTGGTAAGCCTTAGCGAGTTGGGCTCTGTTTGAAAACTCAAAGTTAAATATGAGCATTAATCTCCTCAAAAAGCAGAAAAAGTGTGAGAAGCTAAGAAAAAGAAACTGAATAAATAGGAAGACTAGCAGTAATGTGAATAACCTGTCTGCTTGTTCTCCCTGGTCAAGAGCTCTAACGTAATGTTCATAGTATTGCTGGTAGAAGCTCTCGATTTCCCTTGCATCTGTCTTCTTAACTCGAGAAGCAAGAGTCGACAAATTGTCCTGAATTCGAGAATTTTTTTTTTTTTCAGTTGTGTGCAGTTTATTAAATGAGCAAAATTGATAAATATTCGTCGAAGTACATGCTACACGTTTTACTAATTTGGCAACAATGAGTAGAGCCACTTTGGCAAGAATGACAAAAAATAAAAAGTCGAACAAATGCTTGTAACTATGTAACTAAGGCATCAACTCAGGAGCATTTAGCTTAATATCCAAAAACTAGATTGAACTTTCAGCAAGTTGTCAAAGGAAATATCCAAAACCTTCATGGAATCCTCAGTAAGTTCAGATGAAGAAAATTCGGCCAACAGAAAAAACCAGAATCATACCCTTTACGTATCATCTTGTCGGTTAGTTACAGTGAATCTAGTCAGTGGAAAAATAAGATGAAAATCACCGAAGTATGCCTTCCTCATGGCAGGAGTCTTTTTTTCCGCTAAACGAATATAACGGGAAACGAAACTTGTTTACCATGCATTCCCGACAACCAAGTGGCAAAAAAGGAGTTGTATCCAACTAAATCAGACAAAATAATAACATTCATCGCCGATAAGGTATCTGTTCATGCCCAAACAATCCTACCACAAAATTCCCAAATGGATTGTCGTCTTTGAGTTTTCCTTTGAGAATACAAATTGATCCAAAAAAATAAAAATTAAAATTAAAATTAAAAAAACAAATTGATTCTTTTATTTGTTTTTAACAAAGCAAATAAATCATTTTCCCTTGCCTCAAAAAATAAAATAATCTTTCCCAAAGAGACAAAGAGACAAAATCAAATTGGTTGTTCCAACACAAACGGGGCTGGATATATATTTTTACATTCAATTTAATATATAAATCTATATTTTATTCTCATTAATAATTAATTTTGATCTTTAAAATAACTAAATTTTAAAATAAAAAAAAATCTATTCACTTCTCGAATAGACGTTAAAACTTTAAAAAAATTATAAAGAAAATAAAAACACATAAAATATTTATTTTTTTAAGGTATTTTAAACAATTTTGAAGTCAAAAACCTTTGAATAAAGTTTTTTTAAGTTTTAAAACTTTTTTATTTTTTAATTTAAAGATATTTCGGATGATTTATTATGTCAAAAATTAAAGATTAATCAATATATAAATTTATATATTAAATTTAACACTAAACATTTGATATGTTGAAAAATTAAAAGTATATTATTTAAAGAAATCTAAAATAAATTATATAAAAAGATCAACAATCGTTTGTAAATCCAAAAAAACAAAAAAAAAAACAAAAAACAAAAAGTCAATACATGAAACGGAATGGGAATTTTCCTAAGCAGGAAAAGAGCTAGGACCAATGACATTTCAGCTTTTCCCATGCTTAAGGTGAACTAGCACACATAAGATCAAAATCGAAGCTCTTCCTTCACCACCTTTCCTCAGACAATACGTTGCAGGCATTTTCACACCCCCAACAAACGAATAAATAAATAAACAAAAGAAGAAGCAAATAACTTACCCTCTCCAATCTTTGAAGCAGAGACGTCTTGAACTGCCTCACACCACGCCCACTGGAGCCAGGATCCAACCTGTGCGTCTTCTCAAACGCATAGACTCGACCTAATTGTAGTTATTACAAATGAAAAAAAGAAATTGATTAATAACAAATCCATAGAGATCGCTTCGTAAATCAATAATGATCACGAAATATCGTTTTGGGGGAACTGGGAAGCTTACAGAGATAGGCGACGCGAGCCCGCTCGTTCTCGATCTCTTTGGCGACGCGGAGTATTGGGGCGATGGAGGCCGCGAGGGAAGCAGGGACCACCTCGTTGTCGAACACCTCCGTGGAGAACGTCGTCGCGGCGGCGCTCCGCGACGGCCTCCTCGAAAGCCCCTGTGGGCCCGACTCGTGGTTCGACATTGATTGATCGATTGATCGATCAATCAATTAATCGCTCTCTCTAACCTTGATCGAGGCGCGCTTGATCTGCTTATTCAACTGGGTTCCTTCTAATTATCAATTTGCACAATCTGCTGAAACAAGAAGAAATTCACGCATTTGATTAGCTTTTCAAGAGGACGAAATTTTTAAACCACATTGGTTTCTAATTTTCCCACGGTTTTTTCCAGCTAACCAAACAGGCAGTTAGGGAAATAAAAATCTCAATGCATAAAGAATTAACCAAATTTCCAAATGAAGAATTCGTGGAAGATACTGATTCATTTTTCAAGAACGTAAAAAGAACCTGATCGTAGAAAGGGGGAAAATATAAAGAACTTGCATGCAAAGAAGAATATAAATGATTTGGAGAAAATATTGTTGGAGAGAGGAATTTGTATCGATTAAGAAAGTTCTTCCTAGCGGGGAAATTACCAAACCACATAAATAAAAATCAAAAAATTACCTTATAATTTTCCCCACGTACGGTTTTTCATTTTCCCACCAAACAAACAAACAGACAGCTAACGAAAATCGCAAGACACGCAAATTAATCAAGAACTCCAACAAGAACCATGAATTATCGAAATTCGGCAGAAAATCTCGTTAAAATGGGAAAAACAATTTCTAACAAAGAAACCTAACGAAGAACAATGCGGTCACAATTGATGTCTTAATTTGCATGGACGAAAGTACGTCGACTAAATAATCCCGAGAAAATGCCGACAAAATTCGATGATGAAGAAGAAGAAGTTCGTACTTTCAGCTTACTTGCATTACATGAAACATGAAGCAAGCTACGGTGATTTTCTCTACCTGTGATTGATCAAAACCAGAGTCAAATGATCGTTGAGCGTCGCAGAGGTAGAGAGAGAAACAGCCCTAGAGAGGGAAAGAGGAAGAAAAGGAAGGGAAAGTCCGTAGAGTTCGGTTGGCACGTGGATGTTGTGTTGTGAGATGTAAAAGAGGAATGTTGTGTTAGAAAGAGAATCGGAGACGACGTTTTCGGACCTAGAGAGAGGGAGAGAAAGAAAGAGGAGAGAGAAACAGAGGGAAATAGTTGAGTGGAGGTCCGTTTTTCTCTTTTGCTGCTCTGTACGAGAGAGCTTGATAGGTTGGTTGGACTCTCTTTCTCTCTCTAAATTCTATTTGCGTCTCTCTCTCTCTCTCTCCCCATATCTCGCGCGCGCGAGCTGGGTTTATTTTCTTTCTGAGTTGTGTGACGAATTTGAGCAAACAAACGGACTCAAATAGGAAAATCGCAGAAACTTCCCCAATGATTCGTTAAAATGCACAAAAGTTAATGAGACAGGTAGCCCAATTAAACTTATTAAATTAAAATATGATTTTAATTTATAAAAATTTTACAAATGTCTCATAATGATATTATTAAAATTATTTATATGTAATTATATACTATAACATATAATATCATTAAGATAATTACTATACCATTAAGAATATTTTTAAGATATTTTGAATATTGTGTTAAAATTTAATTTCATAAAAATAATTTGAACATGTATTGTAATTTTTTCAATGCATAATAACGACGTGTGTTTTTTTTTTAAAAAAAATACTAAACAAAGCCCTTATTTTTTAAAAAGTATGTTAAAAAAGTCCAATTTGTTTTTAAAAGAGAAATTTTCATAAATAAATCTTCTAATATTCACTTTTTATAAAGGCCACATATGTTGACATAATTATTTTTAAATATAACATAAATAAATATAACTTTAAAAATAGTTCATAACATATAATTTTCTCTTTCTTCATTTTAAAAATTGGCTGAAGTTTTGGAACGAATTGAACCACCATAGGTCATCGGCCTATTGCCACCACAGGGTAGTGAGTGGCGGTGAAACATTCTTTTAGTTAAATAAATAATTTATTTACAGTAAATACTTTATTTTTTAAAAATATTTACAAGATAAATTTTCTATAAATATGCTTCATGAATAAATTCTTTATGCTAAAAGAGCTATTCACTATAAATATTTTCAGGAAAACACTATTTGGCCCTTTCTTCGCTTTCGTTCTTTTGACATGTATGAATCAAGTCAAAATTTTGAATCAACACGTCTATCCTTCTTTAGATATTTTATTTCTTTTTTTAACTTTTTTTAGCCATTAATTTTTTTTCTAACTCCAAATGAACAAGATTTTTAATTAAGATTAATTCAAAGTTACCGTCTACAGATTATAAATTCCTATAACAGTGGCATTAATTTTTTTACATATTTAGTACTTAATCTGCAGTATAATTACACTTGACATGTTTTTAATGTGATTTAGAGCACCTCGGAATCTTTACTATATAGAAAAGCCAATTGTTTTTACTTTTCATTTTCAACCAAAACACCTGTTTTTGTTGACACGTGCGTTTTGGTTCCCGCCTTTTTTTTTTTTTTTCCTTCTATAAATATTTTATCTTTTTTATTTTTTTTCCTCTCCTTAGCATTTTTTCTCTTTTTTTTTTTTATAAATATTTTATTTTTTTTAGGTTAGTTACACTAACATCCTTTGTATTTTGCCTAATTAACAAGGACATATTTTTAACCAAAACTAATTACATTAACATCTTGTGAACTTAACTCTGTTAATTTTAAATGTAAAATGACCAAAATACCTTATTCAATATTAGCCATTGATCTAATAACATCAAATCTTAATCATCCATTTCATTTGTAATTGTATTTAAAAAAAAAAAAAAAGACTTCAATTCCCCTACTGGCCCCCCGCCTTAGCCGAACCAACAGCCACCACACCTAGCCCTCCTCCCTCGCCTAGCCCAACCCTCTTCCTTACCTTGCCTTTTGCGGCCATCCAACTCCCTGGAACCATCGCGGCTCCCTCCTCCGAATGGCCCTATCACCTCAATCCTTTCCCCCAAGCATCCTCCCTCGAGTAGACCAGTCTGCCACGCCTCTCTCCTTTGTGTGTCGCACCCTTACCCCAGCGGCCTCACCTCTGTGGCCCTCGCCCCTTTTCCATAAGCTTCCAACATCCACTATAGCAGCCAATCCCTCTCCGTTGCTCCTAAGCCGACGTTGCGCACCCACCCCGTCCATCCACCCTCAAGCACGCCGTCACACCCATCAAGCCCCTTTCCCATGGCCCTTCTACTCCATTGCTCCCCTCACCTCAGATCAAGAGAGAGAGAAAGACTAAAGGAGACAAATAGATTTTTTTCCTTGTTGTTTTGTCCTTTTAAAAAAAATTATTGTTTTTATTTTAAATTTTTTTAAATCTCATATCTGATTTTATTTTTTTCAAAAATATATGATTTTTTATTTGCATAACTTTGTTATTATTTGTAAACTTTAATTAATTATTTTAGTAGGATTTAGTTAGCCTTAAAGTACTCAAAAATACTATTGTATAAAAAAAATCACATTTTATATCTTAAAAAAAATTTTGATAACTAAAGGAGCAATTTTGCCATTTTAACGTTCAAGTCTCACGATCAACTAACAAAGGGGGTTTTATTATAATTTTTTGAAAAGTCAAGGAGTATCAATATAACTAGTTTTGGTTAAGGGGTATTACTGTAATTTAGTTTCCAAGAGTGTCAATGTGATTTATCTTTTTTTTTTTTCATTTTTTTCCTCCTTTTTATCATTTCTTCAACTTTTTTTTTTTTTTGCTTTTCAACCTTTTTTTGTTTTCTTCCCTAATTTTTTTTTTTTTTCATTTTGCCCTTCTTTGTTAGCATTTCTCTTCAAACTTTATATTTGAAATGTATGTCATTTAAGTACTTTCTTTCATCTAATCTGACTCTATCAAAATCATTACCTTCAAATATGACCCCATTTGAATCTCTCACAATTCTCTAAAATATATTTTATTGTCATATATGGTTTTCATTGATATTTTTTTATTTACCTAATTGTTCAATTGAAATAACTCTCTTAAATAATCAATCTACAAAAAAAAAATAATAATAGTTTTGCTACAATATGTTGCCCCATTAAATTTAAACTGCTACAATTTTCAATTCACACTTTTAGTTTAAATTATATACCTAAACATATATTGAACTTGATTGAATAAAAAAATTCAACAATTATGTAAGCACGTGCCTTTGAACTACTATATTCAATATTTGTAAAAATATAAAGTGAAATATTAATCTCACATATGGTCGATAAGGTAATGGCTTTGTTTGGTAACCTAGTTGGAACTAATAAGTTTCAATTTCTACAGTATAAAGCTTTTATATGCTACAGTGAAAAAAAAAAAGTTTATTACAGTACTGTAAAGCTCTCACATATTATGGTGTTTAAGTTTCAACTTTAAGTTCTAATTTGGTTTCTAAATACTCTTCGTATCCACTAAACGCCAATTAAGCTATCTGTGAGACTTTTTGTTTTTTTTTTTTTTTTGTTTTTGGTTTTTGGTGTGACACTATTTTATGGGACTTAAACTTGTGACTTAATATATTCTAAACAACTCATAAATTTCCTTTCCAAAAACAAAAACAAAAAAACTCATAATGCCACTAAACACCGATTAAGCTAGCGAAATTGAAATATGCCAAATTAAGTTGTTTAATTCTAAAAGGAGTCTGAAAGACGACTTACTCCAAAGTTAATATTATGGTAATTATAATAATAATGAAAATAAAAATATTATGGGAAAATACTCAATGCCTAATTTTACAAGGAGCCGAATTAGATTCTAAACCTAAAAGAAGTCACTTATAAGTGCCTCCTCAGACCTCTATTTATGTGCCATAACAATTCTACCATTAATGTCTAGTGAAATCTCCACTCCAATATGCATTTGGTACAAAGTAACACATACATTTCCGTGAAGAAGTTTATTGACTCCTTAGACGAACCAAATCTTCCTTCCTCTTTGTTTACGTGTGGATTACGCATCGCTCACAGAATCTCATGTCCTGACACTGCACATAGTGTTCCCACGGGCGAGGTGACAGTCAAAATGCACAATTCTTTCGATGAATCTGTTACAAATTCCACGAATTACTGGCATTATGTTGTATAGCCTAAAATGTTTCTTTAAATGTGGATATTTGTAATATAGAAAAATTATCATATCCAAATAGAGGTGAGTATTTGAAAGAATGAAAATTTTTGGTTTAAAATAGCAAAAAAGTTTACAAGCAAAGTTTAAAAGAAAACAAATACTTTTAACAATTTTAAAGAAGATTTTAAAACATAAAATTAAAACAGTAAAACTTCAAGAATCCCTTGTATATTTCGTAGCTGATATGAAATTTTAACTCTAATTATAAATTATCTAAAGCATTTAATTCATTATATCTTTTCTCATTATTTATAAGTACTTTTACTAATTTTACAAGTCAACCTAAAGCGAAAATATAGCAAGCTATTATATGGTAAATTTTTTCCTATAAAAAATAACAAAATAATCATCTCTCATTAATAATTTAGTACACTAATTATAAAAATTATAATTGTTATCACTACAATTACAATTAACATAATTTTAGGATAGAAAAGATAATAGTAAATCAAAATTATTACATTTGAATGGAATAAATTTTTATATTAATTTTGACAAAACCTCTTCTTATGAAATATTTAAAATCAACAACATAACAAGTCATATTGCAATAAAAAGACATTTCATAAAATTAAGCATTATTTTATCATTATTAATATTAATTATACAACACAATTAAATTACATAAACAAAACATGACTAAATTTATGTAAAAATAGACGGCATAACAATACCAATAATAATTATTAACGACTTAAAAAATATGATTTATTCCATCAAAATATAAACATTACAAAACAAATATAGAGTTAAAACTCATACCAGAGTACTACATATATAAGATCATCTTTTTGCCTCACTAAACTTTTTATACTAATTTAGGTATTATTTTATTAAAAGTGAGCACATTGTAATTTATTATATAGAGGCACATTGTAATTTTTTCTACAATATGAAAGTACAATTTATAGGAGATCGGATAAAATGGTACATTTTAATGTATTTTTTTCAGTTTTCAATAAATGACCCTAATTCTGTTAAAATACGAATCAATAGTTGAAGATTGAAAAGCTAAACATACATTGAAATAATAATGAACCCTCTGTTTGGCACAACAATTTAAACTCACCAATTCAAACAATCTGCAGTATAAAACTCTCAGTAACTATAGTGTAAAATTTTTAAGTATTACAATATAAAACTTCTATATGAACATATAGTTTGAATCTTTGCCTACACACGAGAAATTAATTAATTACTTAGTGAAGGCAGTTGGGCTCCGTATGTGGAGCTCTATATGACCCAAAAATGTTGGGTCCCCCAACAATACGGATCAACCCTTTGCCTAAAGGGGCTTTGCAATTCAAAGCTCTTAGCAAATCTTTAACAACATCAATCAATAATTTATCCAAAATCAATCAACCATTTATAAAATTATTTTTTATTAAAATCATTTATTTTAAATTAACATAATTTAAACATTTACTTATAGTGTGTTTAGCAATTTTAGTTTCAACCAAAAATTTTAGTTGTTTCAATATAAAACTTTTACATGTTATAATGTAAAACAAAAATTAAAAAAAAAAAGGAAATTGCAATGCTAATCTCCCACATGCTAAAGTGGAGTAGGTCATTAGTTCGGACATTATGCACCATCAATCCCAATAATATATAGGGCCGGTTTGACACAGCTTATGCTTATGCTTAGTCAGTAAAAGAAGAGAAGCAAAAGATATAACTTTTCAGTATATGTTTGGAAACAAAAGAGTTTTATACTGCCAAGGAATTTTATACTTTCTCCTTTAAAGCTTATCCTTAAAGATTCCCATCAAACAGATGAATTTTATACTGCCAAGGAATGACTAACTTAGCTGACAGGAAAATTTAATTTCCAAAGGTTCCTTTCTTATTTTTCAAATACAATTGGACACTAATCACAATGTAAACCTATACCGATATATGCTTTAATTGCGTACTAAATTTTTTTATTGTTTTTAGTCTTAAAACTGTATCTAGATTTAACAAAAATCTATACTTGACTTTTTCTGCATCTAAACTTAGTCATGACCTAGTTTTAAGACAGTATAAATTTTCGAGTTCATATAGCATTTCTATTGAAATTGCCACTCATGTAACTCCGATTTTAAATTAATTGGCAAGTAAAGACTTATTGAGCATTATAGTGTTTCTCAATACATTCATAACTTTGTACTATATTTGAAAATTCTTGTAATTAAATTTCGCAAGTTATTTATGGATTACAATTTCTTTTATAAGTCACGGTAGAATTTATCGATTGAATTATTAAATCATGAAAGTTAATAAATTTAACTTTAAAATTTACTTAGAATCTTTCAGTTACAAAAATTAAATACGATATTTCTAGAAAAATGTTTGACTTATATATGTAAATTACGTTATTTAATTTTTGAATTTTCTCAATCATTACAATATAAACACGACCTCTTTTACCATATATACAAATTGTCAATTAAACACCGAACTACTCATCAGTGTCCCAAAAGTAGAAAATATACTAATATTTAGTATTTTCTAGGTTAGCCCTAAGAATGGAGCACTGATCAAATTCTTTATTTATTTGGTGGAAGTAGAGGCATTTATTGAAAAAAAAAATCACACACACTCACATATCCACACGCAGAAATTGTAATTACACCAAATAAACAATTTTAATTAATTACAATAAGTAGCAGGTTTTATATTCTACCAAATAAAAAAATTTAATATGCAACAATAAGTTCTCAAAGAAGAAGAGGAGGAGGCTCAGAGGATTATAAAAGGGGAAAAAAAAAAAGAAGAAAGAAATTGAATTCTCTTATAGTAAAATTTTTTAAATTTTTTGAGTAAATTATGTTATTTCTACACCCTCAAAATTTATGCTATATATTAATTTTTATTCGCTATGAAACGTGATATTTTTCTCATTCTCCCCATTTGAAAATAGTATTCATAAATGTATAATCCTCGTCAGATTTTTTTCTTTTTTAAAGGATGGTCAGATTTTTTTAGATTCACATTAATTTCTCCCCCTCTCTTTCTTCTGTGACTTTAATGCCATTGAGGGTTGATTTAGAAGCCCAGTATTTTTTCAATACCTGGGTTTGGGCGATGTCCAGCCCAAACATTGTTTGAACCAAGTGTAGTAGGAGCTTCTTTCAAACTAAAGTAATACTCAACTACTCATTAAAATTTATGTCATTTATTTATTAATAAAAATAAATATTATACATATTTGTGTGTGTGTATATAAATGTATATGTATATGTATATGTGATTGTATATATGTGTTGTAATTCGACGCCTGAAGCTGTTACCAAATTTAAAGTTCAAATCCTTTATCTTAAGAAAAATAATAATAATCTTATATACTTAAAAATTTTCTATAAAGAAAATAAAAAATTCATTTTAGTACGTACAAATATAACCTAACGGAAAATTTATACTTTATCGGACCATTCAGTTGACTACGTTGGGACGTAATCAACGTGAGCTAATGACTCGCGCTTAATAAGAATTTATCGTTGACAGATTTGGAGCCCAAATCCACTCGCTCCGATTTTTTTTTAATAAAAAATAGTTACAGTTCAAAGAAAAACGCATTCTAAAATAACAAAAGAAGGGCAATATCAAAGAAAATGATCACATGTTTGTCATAAAAATAACACAAAGCTAGTAATGCTGATTACTAAACTAAATTGAATCATCTGATTCATTGAGTTTCTTTTGAGACTTTAACCAGACTTCATAACTGAGCAGATGCATATCATATCGGGTATGCCTCAGAGACGTAATCGACTCTTTTTTATTGAGAGAGAAAATTAATTGCATTCTTCATGAAATATGTCCAAAACTCAATGCATGTCCGCGCCATCCTAAGAATATTGTACAATATTATTTGCAATATCATAAAATATGTTTTTCCTCCATTTCTTGAGTTTTCCCTCTGATTTTCTATTCTTCCAAACACCATTTCTTGTCTTGGTATCAAAGACTTCTTCTACAGTCTTCCATGGCGATTGCCTCTGATTCTTCATCCTCTTGTTCTTCTGGTGCTTTGGGATCTTCTCAGACTCCATCGACTCATGTCTCTGCCTTCGCTGCCGCTCTCAACACTGCTATTTCTGTTCGTCTTGAGCACAGAAACTACATTGTTTGGCGATCTCAAATTCTTCCAGCTATTCGTGGCTATAGCTTGGAAGGTTACATTCTTGGAACCAAGAGATGTCCTCTTGAGTTTATGGAGAAGATGAATTCGGAAGGAGATTTGGAATATGTTCCCAATCCTGCCTATCAACGGTGGATTCGAGAAGATCAACTTCTTCTCAACTGGATCTTGTGTTCCCTTTCAAAAGCAATACTTCGAGGTATCACACGGCTTCATACGTCAGGCGAAGTCTGGCAAGCACTTGAATGCCTTTTTGCTGTTCAATCTCGTGCTAGGGTTTTGCCCCTGAAGATTCAGTTGCAGACCACAAAGAAGGCTCTCTCTCAGTTTCTAAATACTTTGTGAAAATGGAAGGAATTTCAGATATTTTAGCTCTCGCCGGATATGAGGTAGCTACTAGAGATCTCATTATGACCATTCTTGCTGGTCTTCCAAGTGAATACGACGTGCTTGTTGGCATGGTCACTTCTTGTTGAAAATATGTTCAGTTGTAAAATGAAATCACTTCAAAGTGACTGGGGTGGTGAGTACAGTACCTTTGTTCCTAATCTTGAAGAGTCTGGCATCTTTATGAGGCACCCTTGTCCATATGTTCATGAACAAAACGGGCGAGCTGAAAGAAAGCATCGTTATATTGTCGAACTTGCTCTTACCTTACTTGCTCAAGCTTCCGCGCCTCCTACTTTTTGCTGGGAAGGCTTTTTCACTGCAGTCTATATCATAACCAGATCATCTACTCCAATTCTTCATCATAAGTGTCCTCTACAAGAGCTCACTGCTCAAAAACCAAACTATCATTTCTAAAAGTCTTTGGCTGTTCTGTTTACCCTCATCGTCATCCATATTACGGACATAAACTTCAATTTCGCTGGTCTTTTCCTTGGTTTAGTCCTTAGCATAAGGGTTACAAATGTCTTCATCCCACTGGTCAAATCTATATTACCCAAAATGCAGTCTTTTGTGAAATTGATTTTCCATACTCAAAACTATTTGGGACTGAACATAATCCTCAAATTGAGTCACTTCCTATTGCCCTGTTTCCTTCTGCTCAATTCCAGGTTTTATAGTCCATGCTAATGGTGATGTTACTCACATTGCCTCCACAAGCTTACCTGTTGACAACTGTGCCATGCCCAATGCAAGGTTTTTTTACCCTCTTCGCAACACTCACTAGATATTACAAATGCTGACTCTTCTGATTTAGTACTATCCTGCTCTCCCAATTTTTTCCCTGACCTCTCTTCTCATGAGCCTAGGTCTATACCTGAGCCTGTAACCATAACACCTGCACCTTTTGAGTCATTTTTTCCCTCTTCTATTCAGGCTGCTTCTTCTACTTTGCCAAAGTCCAAACCTAGGGCTGCTAAACCTGTCCGACCTTCTCATCTATGCTTACTAGACTCAAAGCTCAAAATTTACACAACCTCTAAGCATCCTCTTAAGGTTGGATCCCCTCCTTCAGAGCCTGAAAGTTTGTCACAAGCCTTATCAAATCCCAACTGGAAGCGTGCTATGGAGGAGTATGCAGCTCTTATGAGAAACAATATGTGGAAATTGGTACTCTATCCTTCTAAGTATATTGTTGTAGGAAACAAGTGGGTTTTCAGGCTCAAACTCAAACCTGATCAGACTCTTCAGCCCAATTTGTTGCCAATGGCTTTCTCTAAACACCAGGTGTTGATTTCTCTGAAACTTTTAGTCCTGTTGTTAAGGAATCTACTGTTCGAGTTATTTTGACTTTAGCAATTCATCATGGTTGGGATATTCAGCAACTAGACGTGAATAATGCGTTTCTGAATGGTGTTTTAAGAGAAACTGCTTATATGACTCAGCCAGAGGCTTTATTTATGCGCGTTATCCTACTCGTGCTTGTCAATTGCAAAGAGCTTTGTATGGTTTAAAACAGGCACCTCGTGCCTGGTTTGATAGGCTTAAGCAAGCCCTCTTAACTTATATCTGATGTTTCACTTGTCATTTATCGTGTAAAGAACGTGCTTTCTTTTGCTATTAGTTTACGTTGATGACGTTCATGTCACTGGAAACTCCCCATCTTTGAGCAGTAAACTAAGGATCTTTACGGTCAGTTTGCTCTCAAGGAACTTGGTCCTCTGCATTACTTTCTTGGTATTGAGGTGTTTCGTGACAAATCTGGTTTGTACTTGTCCCAATCCAAGTATATCACTGACCTTCTCTCCAAAACAAAGATGTCTGATGCTAAGCCTTGGACTACCCCAGCTGCACCAGGCCATACTTTGTCTCGGGCGGAGAGGGAACCAATGAAAGATTCGTCCATTTGCATAGCACAGTTGGAGCTTTGCAGTACCTAACAACTACTAGACCTGGATATTTCGTATATTGTTAGCAAGTTAAGTCAGTTTTTACATAGTCTTACAGAAGCACATTGATAGGCATGTAAAAGAGATCTTAGATACGTAGAAGGCACTATCACTCATGGGATTTGCTTTAAACCAAGCTCGACCCTGACATTTACAAGCTTAGTTGATGCTGATTGGGCAAGTTGCCCAGATGATCGCAGATCAACAAGTGTATATTGTGTGTTTCTTGGCAGTTACTTGGCGCCCTGGAGTTCTAAGAAGCAGCCTATTGTGTTACGTTCAAGTACAGAGGCTAAGTATCGAGCGCAAGCTCATACAACTGCTGAGGTAACTTATATACAAATGTTATTGAAGGCAATTGGTGTTGAGGTAGTTACTAAGCCAGTTATCTGGTGTGATAACATAGGAGCTGCTGCATTAGCAGCAAATCCAGTGTATCACGCTAGAAGGAAACACGTTGAGATAAATATCCACTTTGTACGACATAAGGTGCTTCGAAGAGGGCTAGAAATTAGATATGTTCCCACATTTCAACAAACGGTTGATGTGTTGACTAAAGGATTATCAGCAAGTAGATTTTTTAAGATGCGAGACAAACTCAAGGTGAAAGAGTCACCCTTTCGTGTTGAAACAGCTGGTCAGCTTTGTCAGCATTCAGAACCAACGCAGTCTGTGCTAGCTCAGATAGTTTCAGCCAGACAAGGTTGTATACAATAGAAGCTGTTAGAATTGGAACTAATTGTTGTTGTAAAATTAGTTACAAATCGGAGTTTCACAGATCATTTGTTATATACAACTTGTAATTATGAACGAGTGTGAATACATTCTGTTACACGAACAGAAGAACTAACTGAGACTTTCCAGAAAATTCTTTTTTCACTTTCTTTGAGTTTTTCCTCTGATTTTTCTACTCTCCCAAACACCATTTCTTGTCTTTTTTGTTATGGTATTTTTTATCAATAGCCATGTTTTTCAATGCACATAACAACACGAAAAGCCAAAAATTGTAAACTGGAAGGAGACACTAAACGCAATCATTAAGAATTTTCATAAATACTATCTTTTGAAACTCATTTTTATAAACGTTATACATATTTAAATATGATATAATTTAAACATATAATATGAGTAGTAGAATTGTACAATTTTTTAAATATAACATGAATAAACATATTTTTTAAGGGCTTGGAATAAGAAGTAATTTTCACTTTCAGATATATACTGTATAAAACGGGAAAGAATGACTTGGTAAACGAACACGTGAAATTTCCCCACTAGGAACATATCAACTTTCAACGGTCACTAAAATAGTAAATTAAATTTACACAATTTTTCAGAAATTCTATTGAAAACAATGAATCCCAATTGACACTTAAAAAAAATGGTATGGCAAAACAAATTTACTGTTGAAGAATTGCATCTCTTATATTTATATGTATCATGGGAATTGGAACGAGCCCCCAATGTCACTACTGCCTGATGGAGGGTCAATGGCCACCCAAAGGAGAGAGATAGTGATTGACACAAGACCTGACCAGACAAACACAATTGTTGGTGTCCTACCTCTTCTTCCCATGAGCCCTTTT
>CAMOHE010008406.1:2466-34553 GCA_946598075.1 Artocarpus hirsutus
AGTTTCGCAAAACGCTATTCAGAAATTTGGTGAAATTATTTTGACCTTGATGACTTTCTTTTTATGCTTACCGGCCGGCTTTTCTTTTTATTTTTCAATCTAAAATCTTAATTTTTTTCTCACAATCATATCAATTATTATTCTATTAAACATATCCTTCAAAGCAACATTTTTTATTCAACTATGCAATTTCTTACTTTTTTATAAAATTTTCAAAATTATATTTAAAATAAGTCTAAAATACAAAATTTAAGACTTAATAAACACGTTAGATAACTAAAACATATATACCAAACATGAAATTGTTACAAGCGATACTCGCATGTGTGAGTAGGAGTTCCCTAAAACACTACTCAAAAATTTGGTTCACCTATTTTGCCTTTTTTGTGTTTTTTTAACGCTTTTTTTTAGATTGTCTTATTGTTTCCTTCTTTTATTTTATTTTTTCCTTTTTTTAACATTTTCTTCTTCTTCATTTTCTATCCTAAAATAACAATTTTCCAAATATAATTTTTCCACCTTAACCTTTTTACGATGTATTTTTATGAAATACTTTTTTCCTTGCTTTAATCCTACGAAAATAATTTATTTCATATGTGTCTATATTAATTTTTTGGGATTCTTTTTTTATTTTTGCTGAGAACTTATATACTATTAAATTTTTCTCATTTGCTCTTATTAAAACATTTTTTCACCTGTGTCTATACTTAATTTTTCAATATAAGACATTATAAAAAATGATCCTTATAAATATTTAAATAATAATAAAGAAATCACACGTTTAATACGCAGATGTAACTAAAAAATTTCTTCCACTCATTGCATTTGGCTCTTTAACTAGTATCCTATGCTTCTTCCACTTGAGTTGTATTTGGCTCTTTAACTAGTATCATAAGAAATAAATGATAGCTTCATCATTGTATCAGGCGGAAAAACATGCACTATTAAGTGAAGGGCATTTCCACACAGCCAGAGATACAATTTTCTGAAGCTAGATTTTATCTTCTTTTCCGGAGTTATGTCGTTGCAAAATGGATGCCTCTGTACTCTTCAGTCCATGTAGCGATTTGATTGTTTTTTTGTTATAATGTAAGTTTTAGATTTGTTCTGTCTGTTAGTTTGATGTTAAATATTTAACAAAATATTCTTAAAATATTCTACTTTGATCCCTAATTTATTACTTTGTCTCATTTTTGGTCCCTCTATAATAACTAAGAGTTATTAGGGACTAAAATTTGAAGAATCTAAAGTAAAAAAAATTAAATATAATGATTTTGGTACACGTAATTAAATTTTTTTTATCATATTGTGAGTAAGATAAATTTTAATTTAGAAGAAGACAAGTTGAATTTTTAATGCTAGTACATAAGTATTGGCTTAGGAACTAAATATAAAACGAAGTAATAAATTACGGACCAAAAATGAATTAAAGTAATATATTAAGAAGCAAAATGGGACATTTTAAGAATATTCCGTTAAACATTTAACATCAAATTAATGGAGGGACCAAATCTGAAACAAATTAAAAGATTAAGAACTAAAATGGGACTTTTGAAATGTCAAGCACTAAAGTGGGACTAAGGGTAAACTTTAGGACCATTTTTTTTTTAAATTAACCCCTCTTTTAATCAAAAGTGTCCTACTGGATAGTTAAATCAGTTAAAATTTTACTTGGGTCAGTTAAATTGACTGATTAGCTACCTGTTTAGCTCAAAAGGACTTAATTAAAATTATTTTTTTTAAAAAAAAACACAGATTAAAAGGGCCTATAATATATATATATATATATATATTTTTTTTTTTTTTTTTTGTAACCATAAAGTGTGATTTTAGTTGAAAACTTTAAAATTATTGTTAGATAAAAAAATTGTAAGAACTAGAAACCCAGATTGCTTTTGTTTTATCTCACAAAACCACGTCCAAAACATTGGTGCCATATAAGCCAACAGTGGCAGGCCAATTCATTGAACCTACCATTGATGGGTAGTTTGGTCCTTGAGTAATGGTGAGTTGGTTGAGGTTCAAATCATTCACATTAAAAAAAAATAAGTGTACGCTTTTACCACTTATAATTCATACCATTTTAATGTGATTCTGATAATTTTTATTTTTTACACTTAGTAAATTTTTTAAAAAAGTAAATTTACAAGAGTGCACATTAAAAGTAAATAAAGATTTCATTCCTCAACCACTCTATATGAAGAAAAACATGAGCCTTGTTGATCATATATTATATAATTATGCTATCAAAGAAATCTTACCCTAATAACCTTTATAGCACACTGAACAACATAAAAACTTAGAAACTTGCAAGGGACTAGTGCTGTAGTCTGTCAGAAGAAAACTTTGAAGAACTTGTGTTAAACAAAAGGAATTCGTGTGAATAAGAGGGCGTAGTTTCTTTTTAAGAAGATATTGGTGTGGAATCGTTAAAAAAAAGTGTAGAATTGTTGAAAAAAAAAAGTTTCTTTTCCTTTTTCTTTTTCTTTTTTGTTTTTTTTTTTTGTTTTAAAAACAATTGATAAACAACAGTCTACCACTAACTCACTAAATTAAATGTTCATTTTGTGAGTTTCACCGCTCCTATCAATAATTAGCACATTACATTAATTAATATAGTAGAGCCTATTTGGTGCACATAATTAGAAAAAATTATATTGTATTAAATTTTAATACCTTATTTGGTGAAGAATTTAAAAAAGGATTGGCTAAGCTCATATTCAGTGGATATCCCTTGCTAAAATATTATATTAAACATAAAATTTGTACATTATGAAAAATTTCAACTATCTATTTGCAAAGATTTGTAAAATTTGGGGTCAAACTATAATTTTTTTTCAAAAATTGAGGATTAAAATGGAACTCTTAGCTGATTTAAATATTTTTAATAATTATATTTCTATTCCTTAAATTATAAAAAATAAAATAAAATTTGATCCCGTTTTTGAAAATTTTTGTAAAAGGCCTTTATCCTAGACAACAAACGTGGTATTAAATTAGCTAAAATTTAATCATATCTTTTCTTATACATTCCAATCTAATCTTCTAAGTCAAATCTATCTAATATTGTCCTATCTTATACTTGAAATGGGCCCTAATATTATTAACTACCAGTAACAAAGACCAGGATTATAAAGATGCTGAAAGAAAATGGTAGTGCAATACAAGGCACACCATACGTAAACGGAAGGGAAAGAATTTTGATATATACAAGTCATATAATAAGAACTGGTAGATTCATTATTGTATCAGGCGGAATAACTTACACCGTAAGCCAAAGATGGAGTTATGTGAAGCTGTGCTATTAGTGAAGGGCATTATTGTGAAGCTAGATTTTATTTTCTTTTGTGGATTTATGTGGTTGCACAATGGATTTATGTGCTATTAGTGATCTAACTTTTTTGTTTTTGTTTGTTATAATACAATTTTTTGTTATATCGGTCACTGTATTTTTATTAGATCTAACGTCGTAATATTCGTATCAATGAAATAACGTTTATCATCTTTATAAATAAAGTGGACTACTTTTTTTTAGTCAAAAGTGCCCAACTTAATTAGCTAGTTAAATCAGTTAAAATTCTAGTAGCTTTGACGGTGCTATTCAATAAATTGACTGATTAACTACCTATTTTGAGGAGTACTTCGTTAAATTAATTTTTTTTAAAAAAAAATAAACGCAGATTAGAAGGGTCTATAATATTTCAATTTTTTTTTTATAACCATAGAATTGTGAATATAGTTTAAACCTATAAAATTATTCTCAGATAAAAGAATTGCAAGAACTAGAAACCCAAATTGCTTTTGTTTTATCTAATAAAAACCAGTAATTACGTCCAAAATATCGGTGCCCTATAAACCGACAGTGGTGGGCCAGGTTGATCAAACCTACCCTTGATACTGATACTTTTTTCATCTAATCCTAACACAGAATTTTCTAAAACTAGAAACATTGGTGGACCTCCAATGCAAAACTGAAGCCAAAATATTTAACACTTGAGCAGGAAAATTACTCTCCAATCAAACATTATTTGTTAAATTAATTTTCCCTCAAATATGGTTATTTAAATCTGGCATTTGATTGCTATTGGTTGATTGTTTTACTTCTCCTTGAATCATTATAACATTAACATCTTTTAAATTATTTTTTTTTTATTTTTATGCTTTGTGTCTTAAGTAAACATCACAATAGTACTTTACTGTTTGAAAACTACCAAAATAGGGTATCTTATAGTTTTCAAAAATGACTTTTTAGTACCTTGATTCAAATTAATTTTGTAAAGCCATAATATAAGATAAAAAAAATTAAAAAACTCATCAAAGAAAATCATATATTTAGATTTCTTCTTTTTTTGTATTGTTTGTATTTATTTTCTTTTTATAGTTTTATGAAATTAATTTGGGGCTTATTAATAAAAGGATAAGTCAAAAATTTTACATCACAAATCTAGGTTTAGAATACCAAAATGAATTTTTGACAACTACATAGTACCGTGTTGATTTTTTTCAAAATAACAAAATACTACTGTGATATTTCTCTAAAATATAAGGTATCAAAATAATAAAAACCCTTATATTATGTAGCCAAGAAAAATTTACTTTTACAACTCTCATTACTTAATGATTATGACAAAAAAAATAAATACAATATTTGACATGGTATTGCACATTGGAAAAATATAACAATGACATGTCAAATATGTTATTTTAAGGTGTGAGATATAATATTCACATTTACATAATATGTAAACGAAGTTTAGAAACAACTTGCAAAAACCTTGAACTATTGCGGGCGCTGTTAGAAGTAGAATGTTTTTTCCTCGAGGGTGAAAAACAAAAGGTTTTAATTAGAGATACAACAATGGGTCGGGGCCTGTGGGCTAGCCCAGGCACGTCCTGCTACAATGGTGGGCCGGGCCGGCACTGTCCGGCATTGTTCACGACCTTGCCCGACCCATAAATATTGGTGGGCTGGGCCAATATATGTCGGCCCATGAGCTGGCCCGGCACGGCCCATGGAAAATCATGGGCCGGGCCAGCCCTTCTAGGCCCATAATGGGCCGGCCCATCCCGGCCCACAATAAACAATATTTTTTATATTTTTTTTTTTTTTTAGTAATTTTGTGAACATCTTATGTATAATGATCCCGATTGTACTTTTTTTTCCTTACCAAGGTTTTGTCCCATTGGGTTTTCCTTGGAAAAATTTTTAATGAGGCAATCGTAAATAAAATATCCCTTTTTATATTTCCCTTGACTATTCAAACTTTTATATTTGTTAACTTGTTTAAAAATTCAAAAATAAAAATTTAAAATCAAAAATTATATGCTTAGATGGGTTGGCCCATTTAAACCCATGATGGGTCAAGATGGGCCAGCCAATTTAAGGCTCACGCCACGGCCCGACACGGCCCACGGCATGGCCCGACATGACCCATGTAAAATTGGCTTATGGGCCGGGCCAAGGTAATTTTAATATGGGTCGACCCGACCTGACCCGCAGCCCGCATGGGCCTAAGGAGAACAGGGCCGGCCCGGCCCGTTCTTGCATCACTACTTTTAATTATAAGCGGTCAAGTAAAACAATGCTATACATACAAGGATGTCAAGGCGAAACAAATTGTTTCAGCTTCTCTCTCTATCCTCCCCACCCCGCACCTCTTTTTTTTTTTTTTTTTTTTGTGCACCCCATTTAACTTTTAAAGTATTAATTTTTCAACCAAAATTTTTAAAAAAAATTTAGTTGTACTTCGTTTTGCAAGAAAAATTCTAATTATACCACCACTAAAAATCTGATGTATCTTGTTATGTTCCTCTTTTTAAATAAAAAAAATTATAATTTGCACCCATCAAAACATATAACTATTAAAATACGTTGTTTCCTCTCTTTTTTCTTCTTTGGTGCATCGTTTTTGTCTGCAAATTTGAAGGGCCGGAGTCCTACGCCGGCCACAAGCTGGCCTCCAGACTCTCAGCCCCATGGAAAGGTTGCTGACCAACGCAACTTACTTTTCTTCAGTGGCTTTGCATTCGGCACTAGGATTGGGGGGATGCGTTTAGGCTTAGGGGTGTGGAGTCGGGCAAGTGGGTAGTGTCTATTTTGGGCCGTTCGCGTGTGCTGGCGACCCCGAGTTTGCTGTGGCTATGGGCAGCGAAGGTGAGATATATTTGAATGGGGGGTTGGGAAGGTTTTTGCTCCAAAGGGTAGTGGAGTGCTCGTTGGGCTTTGTAACCAGGAGAGTTTGGCCTCTGCTAGAAGGTAGCCCTTTGGGTGGCTTTCTCCTCATTTAGCAGTGGTAGGCAGTGGTGGAAGGCGAAGTTTCCTCATGCTGGTGTTTTAGCATTTCCTTAGCTCCTCTTCAAATTACGGTCTTGGCTATAACTTTCCTCTCCTAGAGTCGTCGTCAGATTGCCACTGGGCTTTGTGTTGTTGCTTGGTCTGTAACTTTTTGTTTTGGTTTTTTTTTTTTTTTATTTGTGTCAAATGATGGCATTGATGTTACCACGCATGTCATTTTGTTGTCTTTTTTCGTTGTAATAATGGATGTGATTTCTCCACATCTGATGTTGGGTTGGGCTTTGATGTATTTAGTCTTTTGATCTCATCCGATGGGAGTTATCCACCTCCTATAGTGGCATGTGTAAAAACCTTTTTTGTGCTTGAATATGGTGTGTATTTTCTGTTTTTACATGTTGCAACTTGCTACATGTTTTGCCCCTTGAGTATTTTCAATCAATTTTGCTAGTCGAGGTCGAGTAGTTAATTGCGTTATGGTTTTTCGTGTCTGAATTAATATTTGTACTTTTCTAATTTGAAATGCGATCTTTATTTTCAAATATATATATAATTATTCCCCCGTTTAATTTGCAGGTTCAAATTATGTTAATTTAAACTTTTTTAATTTGAACAGAAAAATCAAATTGTTAATTTTAAACATTAATCAAAACTGACGCTAGGATATGTAATTAAAGTGTTAATTTGAATAAAATATCTAGTCTGATTTTGTATTTGAATAAATATTGATAACTTTAGTTTAAAACATAAAAAATTATTTAATTAAAAAATAAACATAAAATATATAAAAAGAAGTTCATTAATTAAAAAATAATATAAAATAACAATGTTAAAGTATAAATACAAATATATGAGAGTAACATCACTATTTAACATTAGTTCAACATGTTGCAATGAAAGGAATTTGAAATTTAAGTTGAATTGTTGAGTCTAATTTGAATTGTCAATTTAGTTTAAATTAAAGGTTTTACCAAACACTAATTCAAACTGTAATGGTCGTTCAAACTAAGACAAATTGAAGTCAATCATTGAAACAAACACAGCCTATGTCTGTATACCAAAAAAAAAAAAAAAACTCTATCAGTAATTTTTTGCATATGCCCCACTGGAAATTTTTTTGGCTCCCTCGTTGTGTGTATCACCACGATCTCAGACAACAAAGATAATGATATAAACTCAAACGAAGCACGAACAACGTGTATTATTTTGGACACAATGAAACAAAGATTGTAAAAATTTAGTGGCTTACACCACTGAAAATCAAATATTATGAAACGGATTAATACATATGTACACAGACGGGGAAGCAATTTGAAAACTCTCAAGAAGCTTGCTTGCCAGCAGCTGCATCATCTTCAGCATCGCTTGTGAGGGATAGAAGTTCCATTAGCTTCATTCGATATTCAAGTCCCCTGAGGTAGTGTCCCAGTAGCATGCACCTTAAGAATGGAAAAACAAAGGAAAGAGTCAGAATTCAATCTGCGAAAAATTGCTGGCGTTTGTTTTTCCTGAAACACATCTCGATACTGCACAATGCCTGCATGCTTTAAATATGGAAGGTGACACTATCTCACCATCTTTCATAAAAATAATATTATTTTTTTCCTAGATAAGAAAGAAACATTGAAGTAGAGTGATAATAGTTGGCTGGTGAAATATTTTGATCAGTAATTGTTTTTCAAATTATAAGTTTCAGAAGATTAATCAAGCATTCAAACAGAGGGATAATAACATAAACAACATAAATATTAGCTGGTTGAGAAAATAGAGAAAGGATCTAGCCTAACCAGAAGAGTAGTCTTGCAAGATAGTCTCGGGTCAATGAAATAATGGGCTGAAATTGAAGCGAAGTGTTTTCAACAATTTCAGCACAATCTCCACTCTCCGCACTAACTTTTCCAGTTGTGGTGTTCTCTGACAGCGAAGGTGCCTTGGAATACATTTTCGGAGAAAGGGTTGCAAGAAGACCATGAACAACAGAGCGGATTGTTTCTTTCAATTCAGGAGATGTGGGTTCTGACAATTCTGCTACCTATACAGAGAGAATTTGCCTAAGTGCCAAAAAGAAAATTGAAAGAGTACGCAAAATAGAACAGAGCCATGCAAACAAGTGAGAAAATGAACATATTGTAAGTTGCAAACAGAGCCAGGATTTTAAAGGGATATAGAAAAAAGCTATCAGCCAATCTCATAAAGACAGGTAAAAGTTGCTGTAACCTGATAATTTGCACTAAGGAGTCCAACAGTAAACCAAAAGCCACACCTCATCCCTATACATCCATTGACATTTATTAGACTAAACGTTGTCAGCGGAAAAATGTCAATATACGTACAGTTGTAAATAGCAGGAGACGGTGGAGGGCTAACTTAAAAATGTCTGCATTTAATGTCAGAATCTTGAAGCATCATAAACATTTCACAAAATGCATTTGATCAGCAAAAGAAAGAGAAATCTTCCTCTAGCAAAAACATGCACTTCAATATAATTTGGAATTAGCAAACTGCTTTCATACGTTCAAATTTTAAATACTCTGATTAAACCAATCCAATCAGCAAAGTGCAGATTTTTCAGAAAAAAGATCAAGTGCAGATTGTTCGCGGATTGAGAGGGGGAAAAAGGAGTAATTTAACTAAACCAATACGCATTATGTATTGGATTCATACTGAAGTACGTATGGGATTTGAACTTGTAGTTTATGTGAAATGATTGGGGTGAATATGAGTCTAGTATATGCTTATGACTCCATGAAATTTAGGTTTATTTTTTAGCTTTAAATTTTTTTTAAAAGAAAAAATCAGAAAAAATAAATCCAAAATTTAAAGGTTTTGAGTCCAAGTAGGATGCAGTTCTGTGAAAACTGCACATGTCCGGGACTGGATTGGATTAGATGTAGCCAAAAAAAGTGTGGATTGGATCAGATTACACCCTCACATGAAACATGAACTTCTGCGCATCTTTATGGATATGGAACATAACATAAATTAAAGATTTTGTTGGCAGAGCAAGTTTTTTTGCAAGGTTAACTCTACAATTTCAGAAGAAACATCCAAAAAAAAAATAGATAATAGTACTATTCCCATTTTGGCTGCATTGTGAAGGAGAAAATATAAGTGGTAGGTCTGCTTATTATCAAGTCTCATCCTTGAGGTGAGTTTATGGCCCCATTAACAAACTAAAGGCTTGTTATAGAACAAAACAACACCCAGATACCAGGTGCGCTTTATCCTCTCCACAGAGCGAGCAAGCTGTGTTACAGTACAATAATAATGCAACTAGCATTGGAAAACAACAATCACCACATTGGAAAAAGGCTACAAAAACTTTTTTCAGCCGTAGCAGATTGAAGAGGTAAAGACAGCGGCTAAAGCTGTATCTTACTAATATTGAAAGAGGTCAAGACAAAAGAAGACTATATAATGGAACGTTTTCTAATACCTTTTCAGGTTGTAGTGATCTCAAATAGTCCAGCAAATCATTCTTTTCTTCTCCAACAAACTGTTGCATCTGAAGAGCAGCACTTCTCCTTTTGACTTCGTGGAGCTCCTTGAGAAGGCAAAAAAAAATCATTAAAATTATGCTTTGTGGAGGGCACAATAAAGCTTGTCTTCAAAATCATCAACAGATAAAAAGCAAAAGAAAAAAGAAATGAAGAAGATTTGCAATTGAATCCAGTGGAAAGTGGAGGGATTCATGTTGTCGTTAAGTGAGTCTATGAGTCTCATGAAAAACACAAACAACAGCAATGGATCTTCGATCAAAAGAGAAGCTGAAATAATCAACCAATTTCTCTTGCTGATAAGAACATTACTACTGTACCAAGCCTCAACCACATAAACATTAAGAACTTAAAAAATATAATTTATCTGTTAGAATGCATTCGATATACCTTTTTAAAAGATGATAACTGTGACTGCAAATGCCGAACATATTCTTGAGCTTCAGGGGACATATCACCAAGGCCTTGTTTTTCAATGTTCTCAGATGGTTCTACAGAGATTTTTTCAGATTTGGACGAGAGCTCATCTTTTGCAGATAATTTGATTCCATTAGTGCTATCAAGTGACATTCCTTGTACATCAAATTTAGAACTCTCGATCCTTTGTTTTTCAAGATTCTCTTCATAAGCATCAAGATTTTTTTCCAGGCAAAGCCTATACTCAGCATTTCGTAAAGTATACCTGCAATAGTAGAAGAAAATTGTTCACGTGCCTCTTCTCTTTCCGCAAATAAAATTAAAGAAAACCCAAAAGTACGACCTGCTATTTCCCAGCATCTAAGCAGACCATTAAATTTGTAAATTTGACAGCAAATATTTAATTTATGCATTTTTAACACGAGAAAAACTAAATCAAAGCGTCAACAGGTCATAAAACGAAGAAAAAGGAAAAGCAGGGACCTGGTGCAGCCTCAGAACTAACCAAAAAAAGTTGGCAGAGTCGTCAATTTTATCTCGCTTCTCTTTCATCTTCTCAAAAACTAAACAATCATCAAAGCACAAAACAAGACTCAGAAGATCAACAAACATACCCAGTCATCATAGAAGAAACTAACAACTTGGATAAGGGTTCCCATAGAGCCTCAATAAGAACTTGAAATCGGTCAGAAGGGAGTAAGCCCAGCATGCCAGAGATAGTCCTCTTCATAGCACCCACGGTAGTAGGAGGAACATCTTTCTGAATGACACTCACATCCAATGGTTCGATCTCGTGTATCAAATTCGACAGATTTAATTTCTGAATAATAGGAGAATAAACCACAAAATCATTGTCAACAACTAAATAAATAATTATCATTTACAAGCTAGCTAAACAAAATTTTCAACTTTCAGAGACTTTGATTAACTAATTCTAGTTTCCAAACCTAATTCAAGCAAAAGCAATATCAAATCGAATCGAAACCAAGAGAAATTATGAGAAGAAAACGATCGAGAGAAATGAAATAGAGACGAAATTGCTGACCTTGAAGGATCCGATACGAGAAGAGCGGGTGTTGGAGCTGAGATCATCGAAAGAAGGAGCGGAGGAAGCTCGAACCAGGGCTGGGAACTTTCTAGAAGGTGGTGGTGGGGCGGTGGTGGAGCGGAGAGGGAAGAAGCAAAGGGAGGAGCGAGAGCGTGGGAAAGAGGGACGAAGACGAGGAAGAGGAAAATAAGAGGAAGAAGAAGAGGAAGACGAGGAGACGAAGGAGGGAAGGGTTGCCATGGCGAACAACCACCACCACCACCAACCTTTTTACTCTCTTTTTCTCTCTATATCTCTCGCTTTCCGTCGCGTCCGTCTCTCCCTCCCCTATAATTAACCGTGACCACACAAACCAAACCAGTATTGTTGAAAAAGACAGAAACAAACGGCCGAAACGACGTCGTAGAGGAAAACTTTTAAGGTTGTGTTTGGATCGACTGTGCAAAGCTCAAAACAGGCTAGCGGTAAACCGTCGAGTTTCCTTGTAAGCAGACCCTTTTTTTATGTCAAACAAAACAAAAAAGTGATTTGCTTCTTGGATTTTTTTTTATGCAAAAATTACACGAGGTGACTTTTTTTTTTTAAAGTGAACTAAAATTTGTATTCATTTTATAAATATTATTTCTATGTCTTTTTTTGAATTATATATATTGAGAATCTAAAAATACCTTTTAAGTAGACTTTATTTTACATTTTGTTTTTTTAACAAGTTTTCTTATTTTTCAAATAGTTGAGTCATTGAAAAAAATTGATATTAGAAAAATATATATATACTTAATTAATTATGATGAAACTTAAACAAAAAAATTTATTGTTTGTATTATCGATCCATAATATAGGTACAACTTAAATAGAAAGTATCATTATCACTTGAAGTCTTAAAAAATAAAATATATCATTATCATTAGTATTATTAACTTAATGATATAATAATTATATAACCTATATGATACATAAAAAGACTTAATAAATACTATATCATTAATTTTACTTACATATCACAAAAAAACTAAAAATATCATTCACTTGAAGTCTTAAAAAATAAATGTCAGTGCGTATTATTATTATTATTATTATTATTATTATTATTATTATTATTATCATTAACTAAATAATATATTAATTATCTAACCAGTAAAACATATAAAAGACTTAATAATTCTATATCATTAATATAATTACAACACTTTAATTTTAATTTGTCAGCAAAACTATATCATTAATTTAATTACAACACCCTAATTCTAATTTGTTAGTAAATCAAACTTGTCGTAAAAAAAAAAATTCATCTTTGTAGAGAATTTTAAAATTGTTATTTAAGATACTAATTTGAATTTAGTTCACAAACATCCTAATTCTAGGGATTTTTTTAAATATAATGATATCATAATCCGTTTGAAATTTTAAATATGTACATTATTGTTATTCTAAAAAAATAAATTAAAGCTAACAATATCATTATTAAGGTCATTAATGTCTTTATACATATGCATTGGGACGTATGAAGAATATTAATAAACTGCAAACATATTTAATTTTATAAAAAAAAAAAACCACATGTCTCATTAACTTTTTCCAACGAAAGTTGTGAAATATGATCCTGCTTTTTACAGTTTCTAGTTTATGCTGGTTTTACCGCAAAAATCAGAAAACATTATAGTCTAGCATCTTTTATTAAAAAAAACAACAACAACAACACGTTCTAGTCCTCATGAAATAAAAACCGAGATGTTCATGTGTATATTAAAGAGAGAGAGGGGCCGGGTAGTGTGTTTTTGTACACATTATAAACATGAATAGCATATTTAAAAACATTGATAAATAATAGGCCAATTAAGGATCGATTTGATTTTTTTATTCTCTACCTCTTCCAAACATCCTTTTTCTCAACCTCTCACTCCTCCTTCCTCTCTCTCTTCTCGACAATGATGGTGCAGCTTGTGACGACCCGTCTTTTCGGGTAGTCACTTTACTTTCTTAAACATCGTTATTAAACAGTAATCTTACTTACTTGTAAGAAAATACTGAATAAATTTTTTTTTTCTTTTAACATTCTTTAAAACGTTCTTTAAAACTGATGCGACTTCTGTCGCCATTTGAGTTGAGATATTACCCAATACTTGACTTTAAACCCTTTTTAAATCGTTTTTTAAAACTTAATAAGAAACATTTACTAACACATAACTTAAAACTTAACTTTATAATTATATTAAACAGTTCATAAACTCAAAACTTGGAAACATTTCTTCAAACTTTGTTTTTCTTCAAACTTTGAAAACACTATATTAAATAGTGGAAAATATTTCTTTGAACAGTAAAAATTTACTGTAATAGTATCCATACCCAAATCCTCGCATCTGTCCTCCGCAGCACCCAGCTTTTCTAACAGGTCCTACTAGTCGCCCATAAAACTACCTATAGCATGAAGAAACTTTTAATAAGCTTTCACTCGGTAAGTTCATCAAGAATACCCTTCTTTTGAAACATTTTTCATAAAATTTTTTCATAAACATTTCTAAAATGTTTCTCATAAACGCTTTTCATAAAACATTTAACATGCAGCAATCCTCAGAATACTTTTCATAAAGCATCATTTATAAATCTTTTATTGTAACCATGAAAATGTTTTCATAAATATTTAATATAAAACATTTCTCAGAATATTTTTCATAACATAAAAATGTTTTCTAACAAGAAAAATAAGCACAATCAAAATACATGTCTCCATATATGCTCAATTATAAACTTTCGATTATGAGCGTCTTATGATCATTCGTTTCTTACTTTAACTTTCTATTATTTCAATTTTTTGTCCTTAAATTTGAAATCTGGTGAAAAAACAGAGCAAAATGGTATCAAAATGGGCAAAATTGGACAAAAAAGCCTCAAAAAACACTTAAAAATTTGAAATTTGAAATAAGAGGACATGTGCCATTTGAATTGTCCAAGTCAGCTGCCAAACGAATCTCGACCGTTGGATGAGGATGCATGTCAGCCAAAGTCGGCATCGCCAAGTAGCATGGGGCCTGCGCACTTGGGGAATTTTGGAGCTATCTGATTTCCCGAGGTCATTTTCACATGAAGTCATTTTGCCAGCCTTTTGGATCAGCATGTTGGACTTGATCCAATGGTCTATGTTCGTGGGCCCAAGGACTCACCTGGTCCCATCCTCTCTCATGTTTTGTAGCCATTCGATGGCAAAATTGCCACTGAGATTGTTTTGTTTCCATGCCTCCAGCCATGGTGCTACAACAGATCACAAACCTAGATTCACATTCTAGAAAAAGGCTGTTAGCATGAAAAAAAATCATAAAAAACAAGCTACAAATGACCAAATTGAGTCATGAAAGTCAAGAAATAAATTGTAAAAAAATTATAAAAAAAATCTCAATAGTGAATTTTCTTGTTCTATAAATTTTGAAAAAATAGTACGTAGCAGAATTTTAAAATTTTTTATATTAAAATATTTTCTAAAACACAAGTTTGACATACTATATGCATAAATTAACCAGATCTTACTAACCTTTGAATGTCGAAGAATTCCTGCAATCCAGGAAGAAAAGTAACATTCCATAAAAGCCTCGACCAACTGGTCTTCTTTGTTATTCTCTATCCACGATCAGAGTGAGTATGCGCTCACGTCGTTAAGCTTTTCCCAGGTGACTCTCCTTGCAACCAATTAAGAAATACATAAAGCTATAATTTGTGATTTGTGAATGATAGCTCTCTGGGGAGTTTCAAAGTCTCACTGACAGAGTCTCTCGCTAGATTTCTCAACTGATTTGAATAATAAAGAGACTCACTCCCCTTTATATAGAGGTTAGGCTTAGGAGTCAGTCCTTATCAGATAAGACCTCAAAAATTTGAATTAGAATCAAATTTGGATCAATATCTGATAAAATTCGCGTAGAAATACGTGATTGTTTTATCGCCCAGTCAGCAGGATGAATTAGCAGGTCGGCCTACTGAAACTCCTTAATCGACAAGTCAAACTTAAAGATCAGCCTACCGAACCTCTGATAAAAGATCCCTGTGAAACTTTATTTCTCACTCGAGATTCTTAGGATAGAGCCTCAGTTTTAATTCAAATAACCCAATTAAGAAGTTATCTGATTAAAACAGTTATATCTAGATAATCTCTAAGAAAATAAATATTCCTGATAATTCAACAAGTTTATCTTGATAATTCAAAATTAATCCAATTGATAAACAGACATGAATTATCTAATCCCAATAATTCAACAAGTTTATCTTGAATTAATTTTATCACAAACTTAATTCAATCAATAAACAAATATGAATTATCTAATTTTATCGAATTTCAGCCCATCTAATAAATCTAATATAAGTCCCCAATTATTGAAAAAGCACGCCGTATCGTTACAGATTTTTGTGAGCTAACAAAGAGGACCAAATGTACCTATATAGTTCAAGCTCGCAATAATTATGAAACTTAATATCCCAGATTTACATTTCATAATTATCAACTCCAACGTTACTCCACTAAAAGCTTAGAGCTGCACTCTCAAACTATATAGAATTACAAAGCCTGTATAGTTAAGTCTTCATGACATATCATAATATATCGTATCCCCATAGGATTATCCATAATCAGCTTAAGGATAAGTTTTGTCTTGCCTTTCCGATTATTTTTATCTTACATTTCATTATCTCACTATCGAAAAATTTACCATCCAAAGACAGTATATCATTTGGTTACACCTATGTATCCAACTGGTTAAGCGTTCCAGTTTTATCAATTACAGGATAATGCATATAAGAGGATATCACTACTCCTAAAGAGGAGCTATGAATTCCATATTTATGAATAATAAGTCTATACTATCAAGAGTCATGCTTCCAACCTATCGGCATGCATGCCACTATAAAATGTGAATGTCACCCTTTGGTACATCAAAAGACATAAGTCAAGACGACGAGCTCACTATTCATCTCAGAATTTAGATACAATACAAATGATTGTCTAAAGTGAATCGATTTGCCAAGATAGAATTATTAATCTTAATCAATTCACTTTATGTCCCGATCCAATACATCGTCACCTATGACAATGTGCTAATGTTTCTATTCGCGGAGTCCACGTCCTATGGTCAAGACAAACTATCTCTCGTTAGGAATATAAACAACATAATAATCTTTTCATGAATAAAGTGCCCAACTTTATTCCTCGATTACGGATCTTATAATTTAGATCGCCATATTAAGAATCGTGTCTTCTGCATAATTTATCTATCATATGCTCAATTCTCAAAGGTTTAGAACGACAGTCTCTGACTTTTGTTTACTTAATATACATTTAATAAATATGAACATAAAGAGGACAAAATTTAGTATGTAAATAATAAATAAATTCTTTATTGATAAAAAATGCCTTCAACAACATATTGCATTTTTATTCCTTAGGGCATACACGTCTAACAATAAATATCGGGCTTCACAAGCCCGGTTCCTCACCCTCTAGTAGTAAAAAAATTATTATTTTCAAAAATAGTTTAGGTTTTTAGTTTTTAGATTTTATATTCATTTTTTAGTCTAAGTTTTTGCAAAATTTTTCTCAAATTATGTTGTAAAAATTATGCTCAATAATATCTCTAGTATTTTATTTTAAATATGTCTTTTTAATTTTTCTTTTTAACTGAGGTGCAAGGGGAAAACTCTGACAAAATTACTTTAAATATTTCTATTTTTTTTTAGTTTTCTAAATAGTAATAATGTCAAAATATTGTCTAGAAAACTTAGAATTTTAGAATTTTCTTAGTTAGGTCTCTACCAAAATTCTGGTTTTGATTTTTCAAAGGCATAGACTGGCACAGATAATGCTTGAAAAGATCTTGATTAACCGTAGACAGAGAATAGCTAAGTAAATGCTTCACTTATTATTATGGTAGTTATTTTAGTTAAACAATACTGAAATACCTTTTGTTTATTAAGTTGAGTTTTTGTTGCATTATAGACATAAAATAACACAGTAAATGCTTAGTAATACTTGATTTATTATCAACATAAGATGGCATAATGTATTCTTAAACCAATTAATACATAATTAGAAAAACTATAATTTGTATAAGTTAATTGCCAGAACAAAACCTTTAAACCTTAACTATATTATAATTATTGTATTCCCTTTAATTTGTTGTTATTAGTGTTGCTGTTGTTAAAGTTATTTTAAATTAATTGTACTTATTATTAAAATTTAATTTTAATTTATGTTGCATTTCTTGTTATTAAAGTTCCATAAATACAAAATTCTGAAAATAAAAATTGCTATAAAAATGTGTAAAATGTTGTGAATATATTTTGTAAATAATAAATATTAATCCTCATACTTTTTGGCTTAAAAATAAATAAATAATTAATATAACAAATATGCTAGACCTTATCAATATTCATTCCCTATGGGTTTGACCTTGGATTCATTGAGTTTTATCACTTGAACAATCTTATAGTTGGGTTTATCGGATTGTATTTTTTAAGACCGAACAATCTTCCTCGACTTAAGTGTTGTAGTTGTGAAAAGTTGTAAAACATACAAAAATCACAATTTTCATGTGCAAAGCTAAATAAATTTATCAACGATAATTTATGTAAATAAAAGAAATTGTATACCCAAAGAAAAAATTCAATTAGTTCTTTCTAGAGATTACAAAAGAAGCCAAACACATTAAAAACAGTACATGTGTTTCTTTTAAATGTACATCTTCTTCACTCAAAAACACAAGACAAAAAGAAGTCTTTGAAAATTTTTAAATCATCTTTCCATGTGTATATTATTCTTATAAGTTTTGTATTAATGTATAATTACCGTCCCTTTTCTCAGGAATATAATCATATACCAAATTAGTCTAGACAAACGAGAGACAAATACTCATAATTCAAAAGCTTTTTCCTGATCATCCCATCACCATTCCACATGATACCAGCACCTATAAATATATGCCTTGCTGTACATATGGCTATGTGAAGAAGAGAAAAATAAAGTAAAACCCTATCAATTGAACTAATTAGTACGGTTATAGAATTTTCTTAGTTAGGATTCTGCCATAATTTTGTATTGATTTTTCAAAAATATAAACTGATACAGATAATGCTTGGAAGGACCTTGATTAGCTATAGACAGAGAATAGCTCGGTAGATGCTTAACTTATTGTTTTGGTTGTTATTTTAGTTAAGTAATACCAAAATTCTGCTTGTTTATTAAGTTGAGTTTTTACTACATTATAAAGATGAAATGACTTAGTAAATGCTTAATAATGCTTGATTTATTGTCCACATAAGATGACATAATGTATTCTTAAACTAATTAATAAATAATTAGAAAAACTTTAACTTGTATAAGTTAAGTACCCAAATAGAACCTTTGAGCCTTAGCTATGTTTAATTATTGTTTTTTCAATTATTTCTTTCTAGAGATTACAAAAGAAGCCAAACACATTAAAAACAGTGCATGTGTTTCTTCTAAACGCACATCTTTTTTACTCAAAAACACAAGACAAAAAGAAGTCTTGAAAATTTTAAAGACATCTTTCCATGTGTATGTTATTCTAATAACGTTTGTATTAATGTATAATTTCCAACCACTTTTCTCAGGAATATAATCGTATACCAAATTAGTCTAGACAAACGTGAGACAAATACTCATAATTCAAAAGTTTTTGGTTGATCATCCCATCACCATTCCACATGACACCAGCGCCTATAAATATTTGCCTAGCTGTAACATGGCTGTGTAAAGAAAGGAAAAAATAAAGTCAAACCTTATCAATTGAACTAGTTAGTACAATTATAGAAATACGATTTTTTTTTTATATATAATGGAGGATCGAACGTCCTTCCTCCAATCCAATACCCACCCCACCCCATCCCATCTCTGAAGCCACTAGACCAACATGTCTCTGGCGTTATGGAAATAAGATTAATGAAACAAAATCCTATTATAAAGTTATACTAGAAAAGTAAAAGTACTTGCTACTAACTATTTTACATCTAAATAGAAAGGTTAATGTTATTGTTCCTCTCATTGTTACTGTTCTAGTAATGTCCTTTTCCGGCTTTGAATTTTGAATGCCATATATCTAACGAACGGGATGTTGTCATAAGAAAGTGTCTATATAGAGAGATGTGGAACTTTATCTACTTGCTTTGTCATGTGTGGCTAATATCTAAATACAACATCCATAATTGTGTTATCAAATTGATTACTTTTTGTTTTTTGAGGGTGACAATTTCAAAGATTTTTGATCTTAAGGCTTTCGGCTACCTTAAATTTAACTACAATTAACTTAGCGTTAAACTAGGTAGAAAAACCACCTAAGGTTAAAGATTGATCTTAAAGGAAGAAATGATGAGAAATGGAAAGTGTGCAAATACATGAAAGCTCCGGCCACCTTATAAATTCCCACGTTTCACATGAGTTGTTTTTTTTATGCCGACTAGCTGAAATTGTATTTAAAAGATGCTTGACAAACCCATTTGAATAAAAAAAAATTGGTTAAAAAATTGTAAAACATATTTTAGCTTTACAATAAAAGATCTCTTCAGACATTTTTTTTGGCTCTTAAAAAAGAATGGTGTTAAATGATACTACTTTTATATTTCTCTTGGGGTTCACCATCCGTTGCTTTCTTATCCAGATGACACGTAAAGATAGCAGATCATAATAAAAAGAAAAACGATGAGAACTTGATAGTCATATCATATGTGGGTAAGGGAACAAGCATCATTTTAAAAGTAAATAGGTGGAATATCACGTGATCATGCTATTACTTTAAACAACTTATTATCTAAAACTTATATTAAGTTATCGTAATTATGACAGAGAGCATCTACGCAAGCCTAGGAGTGAATCATCATTTTAGTTTGTCGATCGAATATACGTTGAGGGTGCGTCTATCAAATTATAAAGAAATACAAAGGAATATGTAACAGGAAAAGTTGGGAGAGATAGAAAAAAATAATAAAATAATAAGAATGAAGATTATTTTTTTTTTTTTTAATATTTGTGAGTGATGAGACACAGTTTAGTTCTCTTTTAAGTGTTTACCATATTAAAAAATGATAATATTATCAATGAAATTATTGATTTTGATAGGTAGTGTGTTTGACCATCTTAATTTTAATCAAAACTTTTAGTTGTTATAATGTAAAGCTATTACATGCTATACGTCAAAAACAAGTGAGCGAAAGTATAATGCTCTCATATCTATAGTTTTTGTAACTAAAATTAGTTCAAATCACAATTTCTAGACACCCAATAAACATAAAATAATGTAAAATGGAGGTGAGTGTGCAGGTTTCGTTTTTACTGTTAACTAAAATTTACAGACTAAACAATAACGACTGATGAAAGAGAAACTAGCATAATTAGTTAATCTTGTATGCTAGTACAAGAATACCATTAGATAGTTTATGAGCGAAGAAGCATCATGAGATTATATTTTAAGAATCTTACATGACATAACTGGAATTCTTTTTCTTATTTGATTCCAATTATTCCTAATGTTGAATGGAGTCAGTTTCAGTAGGGTGGGAACAATTATTGGAGCAAAGGAGTCCAATGTAAGTTAAAATACAGTTAGGCCGCCTATATTACATTACAAGGTTGGCAATGTTCAACACCTAGCAAGTTCCAAAAGGAGAATTTCTATCCAAAAAAAAAAAAAAAGTTCCAGAAAGAAAAAACGACTCTTATAAGTTGAAAAGAATATGTTTTGAAAGGAGAGGGGGGAATAAAAGACACAATAAAGCGAGATACAGTATTTTGAGCAGACAAAATTATGGGGGTCGAAAGAGCCAATAATCTCATGCAGTGAATGGATAGAGCTTCGTCCAAAAGCAGATCTTTATCTTCTTCTTTCTTTCTTTCGTTTTTTTCATTACATGAAAGTTACAAGTCACTGAACAAAAACATCTTTTGATAAGTCACATCCTCTCCTTTTTCCACAAGTTAATTGAACCAAAATACAAAACATGACCTTGAAACATCCTCATCAAACTTTTACATTTTTTTTGTGGAAATTCTACCACCTCAATAAACGGAACCGGAAAAAAGTTTAAAATAAACCTAAAAAGAAAAATTATAAAATTCGTGAAACGACGTCCTTGACTGATCTAGATTCGAACACGACACTACCGTCTCCTTTCGGGCGTCCAGTGCGGGAGGGCGGGGCTAAAGTGCGACGAGACCACCCTGGAATCCAAGAGCTCCATGATGGGCGTGAACTTCACGCACCTTGGAACCTTGTACTGGTTGATCGACGCGCCTCTGGAGATGGCGTAGTCCATGAGCTCCTCAAACGTCCCCGTTTTGACAACTCGGATCTCCAGCGGCCCGATCGAGTTATCCGCGACCCGGCCCTGTCTGTAAACCGAGTTCAGCGACTCCTCCATCTCCAAACAGCACCTCCCCAAAACGTCGTCTTTCGGCGCGCTCGCCGCGTCCTTCACCAGCAGCTCCCAGTAGATCACGTAGTGCCCCGGGATAGTCTTCGTGTCGGCGTAGCTGGTGTACTCGACGACGCTGGTGTTGGACTCCGACAGCAGCAGCTTCGAGGCGTTCTCGACGGCCTTCTGGAGCTCGGCCTCGTCGGTCTTATCGGAGTCGATGCTGAGGAGGACGTTCTTCCTCCTCACGAAGTGGAATTGCGGCGCAGAGTTGTGGAACCCCGTCACCCGGAGGATGTCCCCCACCCTGTACCGGTACAGCCCCGCGTACGTCGTGATCACCAGCTCGTACTCCTTTCCAACTTCGACGTCCACCAGGTCAACCAGTTTGACCTCCTCCGAGACGTTGGAGGAGTTCGGCTCGTGAGGGAGGAACTCGAAGTAAGCCATGTTCGGCATTATTGTGTAGGAGACTTCAGATGGCTTGCACATCGGGTTCAGGTTCAGTCCGAAATAGCACTCCGACGAGGCGTACATGGTGCAGGCCATCGGTAATCCGGCGCTGTAGTATTCAAGAGTGGGAATGTACTGAGCCATTGCACCGGTCACGATCACGTCCAAGTACTTGGTGTTGGGCCAGATTCTGGTGATGATTCCTTCCCAATTGTCCTTGGAACACTCGGCGGAGATGAAGTCGGCGAGGTCCTCGTTAGGGGTGAGGATTTCAGCGAGGCGGCTGCGGATGGCAGGGTCGGTGATTTTGGGGCTGAGGGTCCCGGTGCGCATGTCGTGGACCAGGTGGGGCCAATTGAGCTGGAGGAACTTGATGGCGCGGATGAGGCCGGAGGCGAAGACCGCACCGAGGCGGAGGACTTGGTGGCGTTCAAGGAGGCCGCAGAGCATCTGAGTGTACATGCTCTGGAATGAGTCGGCGCAGAGGATGGCCTCATTGGGGCTGGTGTAGACATTGTAAGGGTCGTAAGGGCGGGTCTTGAAGTGGTCGCTCTTGTAGTAGCTCGTCAGAACGGGTCGGGCCAATAATCCGCCTGGTGTCCTTGTTTCGGACTTCACGAACAGGAAGTATAGGCCCTTGCCTTTGTCGAGCCCCGGAACGTAACTGTTACATTTGAATGAAAATGAAAAAAGAAAAGTTTAGTTCTTTACGCCTTTTAATGAACTATCAATTAATTATATTAAAATGATTACTTGAGATTAACGCGTTATTTATTTATTTACTTATTCATTGAATTTCAATTTTTTTGCTTGAAGCTTACAGGTTCATTACTGGCATTAGCAGGCTGTATAATAGTTGGCGGCGATCCAACTCTTCCTTAATTGTCGGCATCAGTTTCCTTTCACCCGCTGAAGTCCCAGAACTGTAAATATTTCCATTTGTTGTAAATATATTTAGAATTGACCACCCCAAAAAAGGAAGAAAAAAGATATAAAATATCTTAGTCAGTTGGTAAAATTCACCTGGTGAGGAATTCAGAAATGGGGTGAGCTGACAAGACAGCAGAGCGATCGCCGTTTGCAATTCGCTGGATTTCGGGCTGGAGATCCTCGTAGGTGATGACGGGAAGCTTGGACTTGTAGGTTTCACGGTCGGTGGCGCCGCCGAATTTGAAGCGTTTCAGGTACTCAGTTTCGGCGTTTCGGGCCAGGATTTCGGACAACACCCGCTCTTGGACGGCGTCGGCGTTTCGGGTCATTTCCTCTATGAATTGAAGCGCTTTCGTGTCCTTCTCGCAGGCCGGAGGGCCAAGCGGAGACGAGAGAGCAGAGTCAACAGCCATTATAATTACTATTTTTTTCTTTGATCAGAAAATATTATAAAAAAGGAGTTAATTTGAGAAAAAAGATGAAAGAGAGCTTTACAGGAAGAAGAAGAGGAGGGAGAAGTGTTGTCTTGGTGAGGAGTGTACTGGGAGATGGGGGTGGGAAGGCGTATAAATAGGTGGGAGAATTGGGGGGAGGGAGAGAAAGGACGACCTTCTCTAGGAGTGTCACGTCACGTGACACGTAATGGATGGGACCCAGAAGGGCAAAAGGTTGAACTAGCTGGAAATGAATTTTGGACTTTTTAGACGACGGAGGGATGAGAAAGGAAAAGCCGTCGATGGAGGGTAGAGAGAGAGAGAGAGGGAGAGGTGAATTATGTCTAGTGAGAGTGTAGTGGAAGGAGGGGACAGCAAGGGGCCCACAACACGTAGACATGGCCTGCAATGAAGAAGGCATGTGGGGTTGGGCGACCGCCATGTCAGCGGGGGCAAAGGGGTGGGATTTGGGGTTTGCAGTTTGGAATGATTGGAAGGTGGTACGCGTCACCCAACCACGCGGCTCTTTTCTGGTACGGTTGTTGGTTATGGACAGCGATGGGATGCCGGGACCCTGGGGCAGCTTCCACTGTTCCGTCACTTCCACGTGAGACAGATGCCCAAATGACCGCACACTGTTTTTGGTCTAACAACTGTGCAAAAAGAATCGAATCACACACCTTAATTTTATATTGCCGACAGAAGAAAAATAAAAACAAAAATGTATAAAATTCATAGAGATTAATCTTTAATATTAAGGCTATGACGGTTTGGTCCTTTTAGAAATTCACTGTAAAGAAAAAGAAAAAGATTATAAGAGGAAACATACACCTTTTAAGCTTATCATTGTTCCTCTAACCACAGAGATAACTTTAAAGATGACATTTTTTCTATAGTTAACAAGTCATTTGAGAAGGTAGTTGAAGCTCTTAGTTTAAAATTTAGATTTTATAAGAGAAAATATTATAATAAAATTTTTTAAACTATAATTTTATGTTTTAAACTATATTGACAAACACATTATAGGACAACCGCATCTATATGCCTAAAATTTTCAAAGAACTCTAATCAATGTATTAGAATAATAGTTAAAACAATTGATCTGCATAATGTATAAGCTAAACCCTCTCTCTTTCTTTTTTTTTTTGGGTAATATTTTCCTTTAAAACAAAGAAAGTGAAAAATAAATAAATAAATAATAAAGAACAAAGAACAAATCCCCTATATCTTATCGAGAGATACAAACTCACAGACCACGAAGTGATGATCATTCTTTTTGTATTATGACTTGTGCTCAACTTGCGGTTTAAGGGAGCTAAGTCAAACGTATTCAGCTTATATTGCTATGAATTAACTTTATGCTATTAAGTTATTACGGTTATAATTTGTTCTCTCTCTTCAATTCTTTTTGCAGCGAGGACATATTATATACGAGTAGGACCGAAGAAATTAAAAGTGATCGTGACATAACAAGTGGAATACAACCGCCACAAGATTCACAGGCGATTCGCAAATTTGGCTTAAGGGGAGGCAATCACGTGTGGCTCATTTCCTCCACGGTTCCTTACATTGATGCATGATTAATGGACTTTTTTTTTTTTTTTTCTCAACACATTTATATATTTATACATGCTGATCATCATTTTGGGAGTACTAAGATATTGTAAATCATATTCTAGCTTTCTGCTGTTTTGCGTTTGGCAGAATTCAAATATTAAAAAAGTTTTTGGGAATTTCTGAGTTTGAATAATTTTGATCATTAGCTTTTCAGCTTCAGAGAGTGTGTGTGTGTATATATATTAATATATTCTTTTTATATTATAACGTTATTTGTAATCCAAAAGTGGAAGTGGTGTTACTCACCCACCGGACTGTGCTAATTAAAAATTCAAGACAATACAAAATATCAGCATGCAGAAACGACTATGGTATAACTGAGGAAGACTTTAAGCAACCGTCTCTCTTATTAAATATATTTTATGGAATCTTTTTTTTTTCATTTTTTTTTCATTTTTTATTAATTTTATGTTAGGTAATAAGAAGAATCTAACATATAATAAAATGGTCCAACCGACATTACATTATCCTTAATTTCAACTCGTCTATTTGAAATTCGATGCCCCATGTGAGGTCACCGTACATGTTTTTGAATTTTGTTTTCTTAATTATTTTGAATTAGGAATCTATTATATGTATGTATAATTTAGGCATTCAATTTTTAAATTACGTTTGGCATATCTTGTTGTGTGTAGCACCTAATAATAATTAAGATTTGATGGCTCACGAAACTGTGGAAATTTCGGTTTCATAAAATGATTAGTTTGTTTTTATAAATAATTAGAAATTAAGAAAAACGTGCGTGTGTACAAATGTTAAAGTTGGTGAAAACTCCAAAAAAAAAAAAAAAATTTACCGAACTTCTGAAGACTTTGTGACACGCTTTGGTGAACATGATTCAGATCAATTATACAAATACTCCGAACACATGTCATTTCTTTTTAGACCACTTTGGTACGCATAATTCAGAGTTGTAGTATTTATTATGGTGTCGTGCACACCAACAGCCACGCCCCACGATTTCTTGCCGGTTCTGAAGAGTGTTTAGTTCAATCAATTTGTGTCAACATTATGTTGAGAGTGTTGAAAAATACCTTTATAGTGTAAATTTTTACATTTTATAATGTAAAGTTAAAATATACTACAGCGTAAAACTCTCACATGCTATCGTATTTAAGTACCAACTTGGTTCTAAAGGATTGGTTAAATAAAAAAGGGATCAAATGCTCACTTCCGCTAAAGGTTAGCAACCACTAGAGCTACCTTATCAACACTCTCACTGAAAGTAATTTTCGTTGCAGGACCAGAAAATAATTAATGTTTGGATAGAAGGAAAAAAGTGCAGTTTGGTTTTCTCTTCTTTCTTCTCTGTCTGTCTCACAAGTGCTTTTCTTTTTTGATTAGCTGTCAATATGGTTAGGTTTTCAGGGAAATATCTGCTTTTGAAGACCCTGACCTATTGTTATTATCTCAAAAGCAAAGTGCAAGAGGGCAAGAAAAGTGCCGGTCCTTTTTGCGCTTTGTTGGAGCCAAAAAAAAAATGGTGGGTGGACCACTAAATATATATGTAGGTCGATAAATATTAATAATTAGGTTAAGTTAAGCTTACATCACTTTCGTGACGACGGTTTTTTATTTTTATTTATTTATTTTACTTTTTTTAGCTCAATGACTTGTTGTCCTTATAAAGCAGAGCTTGTTTTCAATTAATCTCGTCTTTAATACAGTTTTTTTGAAAGTACACGAAATTAATTAAGGTTTAAGAGGGCAGACAAAAGTTTTAAGATCATTGGAAAACATTAACTGTGATTTAACTATTTATATATCATTTACGTATTGAATACAATACATATGTATGTAATAGCCATAGATGTACGTATATGCACACCACGAACCCATGCTATACATATATACGCAAATATATGAGCCTATATTTAAGATTTTATATTAAATTAACCTACATGTGATAAAAAAAATTTAACAATGATAAAATTTTAAGAGAAAGATATAAAACTTATAAAGAAGCAAGTCATAAACGGACAGATTTCCTGTTCAATTAAGTAAGAAACAATGTATTGAGTACAGTCATGACATATCAACTAATGAAAACTTCTTGGGGTGCATTTGATAGGTGGATTCATCTAGTGTTTTAAACCTATAGGACTAGTTCAAATTGATGGATTTCTAAGCATTAGTTGAAATGGTTTTGAACCATGATATGATCTTTGAAATTTGATCTTACATACAAAACCAGTTTTGGAGAACTTTGTTCCCTTTTAAATTCTTATGGTTTGAATGATTTAAATCATCAATTCAAATCGCATAGGACTACTATTTCAAGCCACAAAATTTAAAACCAGATGTGTATGAGCTCATATACCAAACGGACCCAAACTTGTGTTAAGTTCTCCAAAAAAAAAAAAAAAAAAAAACTGGCATTTTACGTACAACAAATAGTACTATGTTAGGCGCCAAGACGCATCTAACAAACGCAAAACAAACAAACACGGAATTCATGATTTGCATTTTGAAAAAAAAAAAAAAAAGAAAGAAATTATAATACGCAAGTTGGAAACACATGGACCTTAAGAAGACTTTGAAAAATGAGAAAAATTTTCTTACGTTTGCGGTTCTTCTGGTTCATAATTACAAGGTTTTGAGCTGGTCAATATTTGCGCTGCGAAGTTCTTGAGGCGCTTTTGACTAAAGGAAGCTCGCATATACATGCACTATGCTTCTTCTTTGACTCCTATTTTGTTATAACCTTTGAGACATACTTTTTTAAAACTCCAACTTGGCAGAAATTCCTCTTCCATGTATGCTCATACGGCAACCCAAGCAAGTACAACATCATTTCTATATGTTGTTTAAGAATAAGCCCATGTTATATATATATATATATATATATATATATATATTGTATTCACATTTGCCAATATTCAAATTATGAGCAAAACCAAAAAAAGAAAATGCTATATTATTATTTGCGGACTGTAAGAAAAAGAAGATAATAACACATGAATGAGCATTTTCCATATAATTAGGAATCAAATTAATATATAGAATATTTTTAAGTGATCAGTCTGACTTTTTTTTTTTTTTTTTTTTTTGCGTTTGTACTAAACGTGATAATGGACGGAAAACAAATTTCAAAAATAATCAGAGTTGTCAAACGCAATAATATAAATCAGATGACCAGAAATTCAAACATGCTGTTGTCCCTCGACGCATTTTGTGCATTCTCTCTTTTTGTTTGTTTCTCTTTTTTTTTTTTTTTGAACAATATTTTTTTAGTATACATCCTCTTAGCTGGCCGTAATAGTTCCGTACTACCCGAGCATAACCCTTATGACACTGCAATCTAAGTATCATTAGAAATTAAAAATTTGCATTGAAAAGTGTTCTATAGTTAATATAGAAATTTGAAACTCCTAATAGTTCTTACCAAAAATTTTAAATATTATTTAATTCAGTGAAGACCCAAAGTGAGGGATGGGCCCAAGATAATTATACTCTTTTGAAATGAAAAAAAATAATTTAACTTATTACTTGTTTGTGTAATATTATAATATTATCATACAAGATAGTCTCAAAGTGGAGTAGACGTGGAACCAAGGCAAGGTGGTGGAAGGTAAAAACCAACAATTTTTGTTGCCTCACGTTTTGGGGTCAAAAGTCATCCATGCAATAACAAAATTATAAAATAGTTTTCCACGTGAAAATTCTTTTCAAAAGTCCATATTTGAAGTGCAATGTGCGCCCGCAGTGTGAAGGATGTTTCCTCCCACCATGTACTCTTTCATTTCACGTGGCAGTGAAGCGGTGGAGTTCCTAGTTTCTAATGTGCGCACACGGTTCTTGGCGCTTTTTTCTTTTCAATAATTCTTGTAATTTTGTTATAGGATATAAATGTGTATTAGGGTGTATTTTTAATTATTAAATTGAATAAAAATTGTATTATTAACCCCCAAAATTATATAAAAATTATGTCATATTTTAAGAATGACAAACGTTGATAAAAATGATGATTTAGTATTGTTGTGTTATGAAATATGATAGGTTTTTTTTTTACTCCCAATTATTAAAAAAATCTATTTGGTTTTCTTTTTTCCTTCTCATTTCTTTCCTTTTCCAGTCAATTTGTAATTATTCTTTTTTTTTTGGGTCAATTTCTTTTCCTAGTCCAAATGTAACAGCGGTTGGTGAGTCAATAATCAAGTTCATTGCGCACAAGTGTAATTTTGTGCTTTTGGCTGTTTCTATGAAATTTCCTTATCAAAGATGTCGTCAGATTATCCTTTCAAGGCAAAAGAAAAATCTGTATAGATAAGATAAGATCGTTGCTTCATAGATATCTAATTTACCGTCCTCAACACAATTGTTAATTTTACTTGAAAGCACTGGCAGAGTCCGGATTTTGATAGGGGAATAACTTTTTTTTCTCCGAGAACAGTTGGGCTAGTCTAGTAGCCTAATAAAGCCTAAACCATCTTCGATCACACGGATTAGGTCTAGTCCAATTCAATTTAGTCCGATATAAAAAAATCAATACATATATATATATATATGCGCTCAACCTCCCACATGTGTCCAACACAGCGTCCATTTCGTGTCTATGTATTCTATCACTTTGCTTCAGAGCTCATTTTTTCGAGCTCATTCTCTCTCTTAACTCCTCCCTCTCTCTAGTTTCTCAAATCCTCTCCCTTCTCTCTAGATCTTCTCTTTCTCACTCTAAAAGTTTTCTAGAATTCTACAAATTTCTACCTCGATTCTTCTCAATCCTCACCCAGATTACCTATCAAGCCTCAAATCTCCTTCAAATTCCAGAAAAGCACCTACAATCTTTACCTCAAATTTTCTTTCTTTTTTTAATGGACCTAAAGGACCAACATTTGAGGCAATACTTCTCATCACTTTTCTTGAAAAGTTCTCATTATGGAATATAAGTCTGGGATCACTCCGCTATGGATCCTCATGCGTTTTGATATCCCTAATGATGTGAGGATGCTGATAGAAGGAAAGATTCGATCAAGTGACTTCACTCAAGACATCGACCTACCAGGTATGCGTTTTAGTCGTAGTGCGATAAAAAGAAGAGCCCGTGCCACGTGATCACATGTAACAAATGTGGACAACAAAATTATAACGTAAATATACTTTGCCTGTATTTATGTTAGTAAACAGAAAAGATCTTCTTTAAGATCACATTCTGGACTCAGTATTTAGGCAGAACAGAATTAAAACAAAAACCCAAAAAAAATCAAAAAGTGAAAAAAAAAAAGAGTCAATCTGTCTTAGAAACTAAACATGTTTTCCTTCCATTCATCTAGGAAAATTGAAACCATATGTGTCTTTTGTGGTTCTAGTCCTGGTAAAGATAAAGCTACTTAAAAGCCGCAAAAAACTTAAAACAAGTGTTAGCACATAGGAAGATTAATCTAATTTATGGCGAGGTGACTTAGGGTTAATGAGAAATGTAGCAACAACAACACATTCTAGGGGTCGCCATGTTGTAGGGATTATCCCTCATCTCCTAGCTAGGGGGAGCCTCTGTAGGAAAATCATAGGCAAGGAGGAGAGAGTTTTAAATATCTTTAAGCGTATTAAAATCATTATCCATAACTTTAATGCTTTTATTACATTACCTAGTAGTTTAGGCACTCTTGAAGAGTTATTTGTAATTACTAGTAGGAGTTTGTTGAGTATTTACTTTAAACTCATAGGTCTTTTGAATGTAAATAGTTTTTACGACGGACTTTTAAAGCTTTTAGATTACGTTGTGGAACAAAACTTTATTGTAGAATCAGGGAGACAAATCTTTGTTACTACTTCAATAACTGAAGAGTTGCTTGACAAAATGCATCATTCATCCAGAGTATCTGATATTGCAACATCTAAACTCGATTGGAATAAAGAAAGCAGGAAGCAGCCATTAGATTTAAACCTCCACTAGTAATCTTTTGGTTTTACTCACTGCATGTTCGTCTGTAGTTCATGTGTCTTGAATAACCTTTCTCCTCTACATCTTGTATTTTTTTATAATATGTTGTTGTTAAAACCTTTAGATTTATTAACTCTAGTGTTGGGATGGCTAATATTACAGAGTAACTAGTACTCTCGAAACGTATACCGTTTAAGGTTTGATCTTTTGTTTATTGATGCCTTATATTCTCTATGCATGCATGATTAGGATAGCTGATTATATAGAGTGCTTTATACTCTCAAAACGTATCCATATCATGTCTGTGATATATTGTATTCTGTTAATGTTTTGTGGGAATACCAAAGTCAATTGTGGGAATGCTCTGGAAAATATATATATATATATATATATGTTATTTGTTTTGAGTGTTTGTATTTTAATAGAGAATAGTTGTGTAACACCCCGAAGTTAATTAAATGGTATTAGAATGCTAAATGGTGAATTAGTATGCCATGATGAGTGTTTTGAACTCAATTTGATTATTTTGTGAAAATTAAGAAACCTTGTGTTAATTTTACTCTTTTAATGATTTTTAATTATTCTAAATTGTTTTTAATTGTTAATTTAAATTTTAACAAAAGTAATTTGATTTGAAAACAGTGTGTAGTTGCACACAGTCTTGTGCAACCAATTTTCTCTCTTTTTCTATTTATTTCATTTCTTCCTCTCTCTCCTCATTTTTCACTCTCATTTTCTCTCTCCTCTCTCTCTCTCGTCTCTCTCGGTTACCCTTACTCTCTCTCATTCTCTCTCTAAAATTTTTGAAACAAAATTCGATTTCAAGCTTCGGGATTATGGATTGAAGGCTCGGGAACGCGATTGAGCAACCACAAACTCGATTCAAGCTTCGATTTAAGGTTAGTTTTCAAAATTTCTAAACTTTTTCAATTTTTTAAATTTTCTCGTATTTTGAAATTTAAGAGTTTCTAAGTCTAGAAAAGCTTCAATCTAAGTTAAATGGACTTAGATTAGCTAGAATATAAACTTCATTTCATCAAAAACGGATTAGAATCAAGATTTTTCATTTTTCCTCTATTTTCTCTATTTTCAGATTTTTGAGAAAATCTTGTTT